>JBCEWC010000816.1:0-48952 GCA_038996855.1 Solanum aculeatissimum | reverse complement strand
ATCAAAGATATAAACTTTTTATATTAAACATTGACTTTAATTTTATTTTTTTTCTAAAATTTAAACTAGACATGTCCAGTAATTTTTAGTTGTTAAAATGTTAGAAACTTTTAATTAACAATTAAGAATAATTGTTGAAATGTCAACTAAAAATAGTTAATTAGTTGTTGAGATGTTAATTAGCAAAAAGAAATTTAAAAATTTATGAACTTCTACTTTTTTCCATATTAAATTAAATTAAAAAATAAAAGAACTTAAAAATTTAAGCAGGGGAGGGGGCTGAGGGGGGGAGGGGCGGGATGGTTTAAAAAGTTTGTGGGTTGAGCTCAACCCGCCTTGCACCCGCCCATTGCCATCCCTAATGATACAAATGTTTTGATGTTGGGTGATAAATGAATTTCTAACTTATTTTTCTAGTAGAACACTAACAACTTGTTTGGATGGTGATTTTTCATGTTATGGTGTGGTTATTAAGAGAACGGTGTTTGTTTTTATTGTTTGATTAGTAAAGAAAATTTGAAAAAATAAACTTGTAAACTAAAACAATTACATCTTATAACTTTAGTTATTTTAATTCAAATTAAATAATCATTTTTGCCCATCCCGACCTCAGTCAAGCCTCAAGAGTCAAAGGCTTAGTTGGGTTGGGTTTATAAGCCCGGGTTCTAAATGGACTTGAAAAATCACATCGCAACTCTATCCAAATAATGGGTAGAGTTGGTCAGGCCCCATGAGCTAAATCCATTTTGACGACTCTAAATATATGTATTATTTTTGTATTACTTATTTTCCTCCGCATCAACTTTTAAAACTTCTTTTCCGCCTTTCGTCTTTTCTTTTGCATTTTAGTCTATTTTTTTAGATTCATTTTTTAAAAAAATTCTTACTTTTTTTTATTTTCTTGTGTTGTTTGTATAGATTGGAGATATATTAGCTTGTATGTTTCCCTACTTGATTCTATGTATTTTTTTAAAAAAAAAAATATATTAAAAAAATGTTGATAAATTTAATATTTATAATAATTAAGGACATTTTTGTAAATTTATAAGTCATGATACAGTACCATACAGTCAAATCAAACAACAAATTATCATTAAACAGTAACAATCCATACAGTCTATCCAAATATTGTACTACACTATACCATACCATATCATATAGTACTATACATTATGAAACCATGGCAAATCACCATCCAAACAAGCTCTAACGGGATGGATCGGTATGGGATGGATTGAGGGTTGGGGGAGATATACTTGGAATTTCAATGATGAAACTTATTTTTTTCTACTTTTCTCAGCGGAGATCCTCATTTTTAACTAGCCTAGAAAATTTTTTTATGCAAATATTTTGACCTAACAAACATTCAAAAATTGAAAAATTAGAATCAAACAAACTGTTGGTGAGGTTATTTCTCTCGATGGATTGTTCATCTTCTCTTGTGGATGTATAGGTCGATTGACCGTATCACGTTAAGTATTTGTGTTTCTTTATGTTTATCATTTATCTTTATACTCATAGTTTTTTGAGATTGTTTTGCTAGCTTTCGCATTCACCTGATTTCTGTCGGTCCTTACCCAAACCCTAAAGCAATTAAGAGTATGATTGGATTCAATCAGACATCAGTGTAGGTATCTTTTTTCACAATTTTCCTGTTTGTTGTAAGGTTGAAGGTAGCTTACTTTTCCACCCCTTGGCTTATATGACCTTTCATCCTCAGATGTAGCACGTTCCGAGTTCCAGGCTAAGTTCAGTTTTGTCTGTGAACCAAGCTGTCCAACTTAGACATCAAGATGTGGGTATAGGCAACCACGTAGTTAACAACACGTGTCCCCTGTGAATGAAGTGATAATGTGGATCACTTTCATGGTGTCTTTCTCCACGAAAAGGTGATGGACATTGACACTTTTGGAGCTAGTATTGGAATCTTAACGCTTTTTAATGCACGGCCTATTATTTTTATGTTTAAATCTGAGATATCTGATATTATAATAATGGTCTCGTTCTATTTTATCGACATGTCTATAGTGCGAGTAATGCAACAATTCACAAGAGGTCACTCTACTTATCGAGAAATCAAAATTTGAATTCAAGATAGAATTATAATGTATTTGAAGATAGTTCATCTTGAATTGGTACATGAAACTATTATATGAGGAGAATAATTCTATATATATCATGCTATGGTTAAATAGAAAGGCATATCAATCATTGAGAAAGACTACAATGTGATTAAAATTTGTTTGTACATTTAGTTAATGTTGTTGGAAGAAGGTTACCAACTTTTCCACAACTTGGCAATTGGTATAGGTGTCCATCATAGAGCTAAATATCCTCAAAACATCCTACACCAATTCCAACTTGGCTAGGTTCATCCTCTAACAAAAACATCTAGTATATTCCTCAAGTTGTGGTACAGACAAGTTGACAACCACGAAATGACACTTGCCCTGTGAGCTTGATGTGAATATTCTTCATATGTCTCTTTCCTTTTTCTTTCTTTCTTTTTTAATGTATGCTACCCAACACTCTTTACGAGTCGACTAATTTGAATTTGTGTTAGGAAATTCTACTTTGAGGGATGAGGAGCTCCCTTACAATTAGAGGCAACTCTATTTTTATAAAAGATTTAAACTTGAGATCTTTGATTAAGTATGAAAGAACACTTACTACTTATTACCATTGTAATACGATATATGTTATGTCCTTTTCCACAAAAAGGTGAGGGATATTGACACTTTTGGAAGGGCTCATATATGGCCACATCTTTATTCCCTTTAGCCCAATAGGCCCACTACCACTTCTCAATGCCTGCATGATGTAGTATGGTACCACATCACAATAAAAGTTCTCATAGATCCATTTTAGTAACATTTCTAGAACATGAATAATACAACTCAAGATAGGATAGTTTTATACTTGAGAATCCAATTTAATTCAACTGTTGGAAGAAGGTTACAAACTTTTCCACAGCTTGGCAATTGGCATAGGTGTCCAACACAGAGCTAAATCCTAAATACATTCCAACTTAGTTAGGTTCATCCTCTAACAAAACCATCTAGCCTATTCTCTCAAATTGTGATACAGACTACACCAGTGACAACAACATAATGCATGACACTTGTCCTGTGAAGTAATAATGTGGATATTCTCCCTACGTCCTTTTCCTTTTTTCTATTTTTCGCCTTATCTGATGTCTGATACTCGCTCTATAGTTCAATTAATCTAAATTCGTATTGAGAAGTCATACGTTGGATGTAAGGCCCTCCCAACCAAAGATAAATTCATGCTTAGAGTCTGAATTCATTATCTTTAATTAAGAATAAAGAATTACTTATCATTTTACCGTTATTTCCCAGCAAAGCGAGGGACATTCCTTGCCCCAACAGGCCCACTCCCACTCCTCAATAATAATGCATATTTTTTTGTACATTCGATTATTGAATGTAATCATTTTCCATTTGGCTATTGAGAAGCCAAATTCAAGCTGTTGTATTACATAGTTTCAATTTTAACTCTTTCAAATAACTTTTCCCCAACTAGATATTTCCTACTCACTCAAAATTCAGTCAATCTTTTCTTTTAAAGTACTGTCAACTAACATGCAAACGTTTTGCACAATAATTATCAAAACTTAAATTGTGTTTTTTACTGTAATCCTCATATTGCAGCATGTAAAAAAAAATTATTGAATAAAACATTCCAATATACCATGGTTGAGTTTGAGGGAAAATCAATCATTAGAAAAGATAAAACTCGTTTCTGTCCTATTTGCATTTTGGCATGAAAACTAACAAACTTCTCCACTACTTGGCATACTTGTATTCGGGGTTGAATATTCATTTTTTGAGCTAATTCCTTTGGTACGCCTTGATGTGTGCGTCTAGTTTATTGAGATGAGACTTCGATTTTTTATACTCTCAAAAGGCGAGAAACTCCCATTCCTTCTCCTTTCATACTCTTCCAAGGATGGTTCTGGGAGTCACTCTCGTTCAAAAATTATATTACATAGAGAAATTAAAAAAAATGCTCATACATACTATATATTCAATTTTTCGTCTATTTATTTTTACATATTTTGCTTTTCTTTAATAAAGAGTCCTACTTTGTCAGCATGATCAACACACTCTTCAAGATTACAACTCAGTTAGGTTCATATGTCTTCCAAAATTGGGCACAAGCTATTGTAGAGGCAACCACATGCCACCACGTGCCCCTATGAATTATGAAGTGGATCATTTCATATGTCATTTTCCACAAAAAGGTTATGAACATTGACATATTTTGGATCTAAAGAATAGGCATTTTGTCAGCCTCGTTTTTTTTCACTAGGCCCACATCTTGCCTACATGTCGCCTAATAGTCAAGGTTTGCATCGATCAGTTCAGTTCGATTTTAAATATTATCAATTTGATTTACTGATTTTTGGTTTTTAAATATACTAAATCAATAACAAATCAATAAGATAATTTTTATCAGTTTTTTATTTATCGGTTCTAAGTCCTTAATGGTTCGGTTTTCGATTTCCCTGATAAGGATGATAATGAGAATTTGCATTAATAAAAGTAGATGAAGTACGAAAGAGTAAAAACTAAATACTAAAGTGGATAACTAATTACTTAAGTACGGTAAAAATTAAAATAGGTAAAGTACTACTATAGTGTCCTATTACTATTAAATATTAATATTTAATATTCACGGAGGGTAAAATAATAAATTATAATAATTTTATTGGGTTATCGGTTTACCCAATAACCCAATAGTAAGAACCGATATCGAACCGATAACCCAATAAAAAAAAATTTCAAAACCATTAAAAACCCGATAACCTAATAACCCAATAACAATAAACCAATAACGTTTTTATCGGTTCGATTTTTTTATCGTTTTAATTTTTGCACACCCCTACTAATAGTAATACTCTGATACCAGAATACAACACACAATTCCATATTTGATCAACATATTTTTGGGAAGTTTTTCAAGTGGTACAATTAGAATCTAGAAATTGATCGAACATTGCAACAATCTTCAACATATAGTACGATAGTAGTTGAGAAGTTTGTGTAATTCAGAGTTTACAAGTTAGTGATCTTATAGTATATAGTTGAATAATCAAGAAATTACAATTTCAAGTTTACTAGTGCGAATATTAGTAATTGTAGGGGTTTTGAGTACAATTTTTATTGGTGGACACACTGTTTGTTCATAGTTAGACATTTTCTTTTAATCATGACTTATATCCAAGACTAGGTGGGATAGCCCGTGCTATGCGCGGGTCCAATATTTTTACTATATAAAAATAATTTATTAAGGGTGATATTATAAAATATAATTAAAGTAGTTAAAGAAATAATTAATACAAAAAAATATAATAAAATCAAGCAGCTCAAGCGGACACGTCAATTGGTAGCTGTCTGTTTAACCGAGACGTGCTTACTATTCTCACTTATAATATAGTAGTGAAAAAATAATTTATTAAAGATAATATTATAAAGCATAGTTAAAGTAACTGAAGAAATAATTAATAAAAATAATATAATAAATTCAAGCAGCTCAAGCAGACACGTCAATCGACAGTTGCCTACTTAATCAAGCAGATAAAGCTAAGACGTGTTTGCTTATCCACTATTTATATAAGATCTAATTTATCATTTTTTATTTATTTTATCATAATTTTAATATTTACACGATTTAAAATAATTAATTTAAGTAATATAGTATAGTCATAGTTAAAATAACTGAAAAAATAATTTATTAAGGGTAATATTATAAAATATAATTGAAGCAGCTAAAGAAATAATTAATAGAAATAATATAATAAAATCAACCAGCTCAAATAAACACGTCAATCGACAAGTCTACCTAAGCAAATAGCTAAATGTCAACCGAGACGAATCTGTTATTCTCGCTTATAGTATAGTAGTAGATATGTTCGATTCTTTATCAACTTTTTCACTTGCTTTCCTTGTGTTTTTCTCATACAATAATGGCATCATGACTATTAGTTTTCATCATATTCAACTGTTATTTAATTTATTCTTTCTTTTACATGCATTATTATATAGAGTTAAAAATTTGAACAGCTAATGTTCCTTTTTTACCATTTTCCTATTAATTAATGTGTTTATTCGTCGCTGTAATTGATTACAACGCTACTTTTCATCAATTTTATAATTTATTTTCATGTCTCGACCTTAAAAACAAAATTAATACTATTTATATTATTATTATTAATTATTTATTAGTCAAGGTTTTGTATCAAAAGATTACGAGAAAAATATTAACCGAGTTTATAGATCTACTTTCAAATCTATCGGCCATTTGGAAACAAAATTAATACTATTTATATTATTATTATTAATTATTTATTAGTCAAGGTTTTGTATCAAAAGATTACGAGAAAAATATTAACCGAGTTTATAGATCTACTTTCAAATCTATCGGCCATTTGGAAATCAATCATTGGTAAAACTATTATTACAACAAATAAATAAAGAATTTTGTAACTCTATGTAAATGCCGCGAAATGTTTTAACTATTCTTAATGTAATGATATTAACTCAATTATCGCTAAATATTCTTGTGACAATAAATATTATCACTAAAAAGAAAATCCATTGCTACTAAATGTGTCTAGACGTAGTATACGACATCTAAAAAGGTGTTACAGATTTCAGTTCATATGTAAAGGATGAATATATATATATAAAATGATAAAAATAATCAAAGATCAAACCCCACCTTTTTTTTAAATTATGAGACACGTTGACTTATCGATTCAATCAACTTGATTTAACTCAAAATAAGTATCACTTTAAATTACTAATAATACATTTTATTGAATAATAATTATAACTAATTAACTTTGCTACTAAATTTTTTTTCTTAATGATCACCACAACATTATAGTTGACATTTATTTTGAAGCAGAGGCAGTTAATTAATATATTTATTTTGGTTAAAAAGAAATAATATATGTTTCACCTTGCACTAACTTTATGCAAAAGAAAAGTGGTCCTTTTGGTGCAGTACAGTAGTACTAGTCGTTTGATCCCATAATATCGGACAGTAAAGGGTTTTATATTGCAATATACAACAAGTTGAAGCCAAAAAAGACACTAGTCTACATCACAAGACAAATTTGAATTGACATGATATGATATTAAACCCAACGATATATTAATTTAGAGTTTAGCTAAAATAATTTATCATATGTAAAATATTATAATTTTAAAATGAATTTAATGACAAATTTAAAAGTTATGGGTGTATTAAGCCTTTTTGGCTTTTTGTGAATTGCACATCTTATCTTTTGCAGTGGGCATTTGGATCCTTGTTGAGGGGACCAAGAAAACTTTCATGACAAAACCATCAATTTGATTTAATTATTACTTTCTAATTTTTTATTTTTTTTATGTAATGTTAAAGTACGGATGTATTAAGGAGTTATATTAGTGTAAGTACCAGGTTTAGCCCAAATATGGAACAATTATGGTGGACAAGCACTTCTTCTGGGCCCATTATATATTAAACTTGAGGTCTCACAATAATTTGCGTGAACAATCAAATATTAAATTATTCTTTAAAATCTAAAAATTTAAAACATGAAATTACATATTTTGTAATTTTATTTTTTAGCACCTAGAGAAACATAAGTTTTTTAGAAGCTGCACTTGGAATAATTCTATCACTCGTCCATACATGGCTTAATGTTTTTTCATCATTTAACTGCAATTTTGCACTTCAAATGCTGTCTTTGTTCTCCAGTTTTTTGAGGAAAAAAAATGAAAGAATTTTTGGAGGGAATATGATTTTCATGTAAAAAAAAAAAACATTGACGAACGATGGTGGGTTTTCTTAAATTCCAAATATTTCAGATTGATCTTAGCATTTGCTTAGCAGGCGAAGTTAATATGTTCAAATCTAACTAACCACATATCACTTGTATTCGATGAAAAAGTTCATTATTACGAGAGACAAAAATTAAAGATCAATAAGGACAAAAGTTCAACTAACTCAAGTTTTAAACCGTTGTCTGTTCTTTTTTATAAGATTTTCAATTTACTAAAACGAGATTCTTAAATCATAATTCAAAAGCTGTAAAAATGATGGTGAAATTTAAAAAAAAAAATCATTCACTAATTAAACATAGGGAAAACGGACGAAAATTTATAGTCTCATCAAAATGTCAATTCAAACTCAAGATTGTTGTAATTGTTGATTCAATTTTAGCCCTTCATGCTTATTCCAAATGAGTCCAATTGCCCTCCTATAGTGGAATGAGAATTATTTTTTATTCATTAAAATTTGTAATAATTATTTCATGGATTATAATGTCTATGGCTAAAAAACAAACTTAGTTACCCTTTTTTTTTTATCTTAGCTTAATTAATTGCATGTCTTGTGTTGTTTAGTTCCAAAATTTTTATGTAACAACAACTTCATCCCAATTATAAACAAGTTGGGGAATATTTTGTACAGTGAGGATTCATCATATATTAGTTTGTTATTTTTATTTTTGTATAAAGTTTTGTCATACCATTTTCCTTTGTATATTGAGACTTGAAAATGACGATATGAGTAAGCTCACATAAGTAGAATTAAATTTAGAAGTTCTAAAAATAAAAATAGTAGTTCTCACAATTAGAAATAGTGTTTTTTCCCCGAATCAATGAAAAATTTGGTGTTGTAATATGATTTTTTTCATTTATTTCCATAAAACCAGCTTATTGGAAAACACATGGTGAGAAATAAATTCTCGCTGAAATATTAGAAAGGTTTTAAATTTTTTCGTGTCAAAACACTATTACATTTTTTCTTACCGATTCAATTAAAATATTTGTGAAATAATTATTAGATATTTTTCAATAAAAAATTTCAATGAAAAAATAGCGATTTTTTAAAGATTAATGAAGCAAAATGCTAGTTGATTGACGATAGTGATGTCTTGTTTGCTAAGTTGATTCCTAAAAATTGACAGGTCCATTATTTGACAATAGAAATTTTTTTCTCAACCAATAAATCAAGATATGTAGGTGCAATAATTAATAGGATTGAGTTTTGCTGAAGCAATTGATTACTTGATGAATTACTGTAACAAATAAATGATTTTACAGTAATTATTTAATAGTAATAGTATAATTATCTTTATATTATATTTAGCAATAATAATAAATATGAATATTTAAACTAGCACTTTATATAAATATCACTAAAAATTTCAATGATTCTAGATATAACGACATTAACTCAATTATCATTAAATGTTTTGTGGCAATAAATATTAACGCTACGATTTTTTATATTAAAAAATTATCACTAAAAAAGAAAAATTCTTATCACTAAATGTGTCAGGACAATAATATTCTATTAAGATTACGACAAAATAATGAAATTGTTCTACTTGAAGATCATAGACGGAGTTTGATTGATAAAAAATTTCTCTAAAAAAACAAGTTTTTTAAAAATGACTTTCATAGTAAAATAAAAAAAATAAATTTCACAGATAATATTTTAATTATACCTTGCTTGTGTTTTTTTATCCTTTAACACACCTCATCTCTACTCCTATCCTCGTAGCTCCCATCCCACAATGGAACATCCTTACTTCCACCTTTCACCTCCCATAATATTTATTTAGACTAGACTTGTTGTACGCGTTTTGGGCGTGATCAAAGCGAGAATAATTAAATTTATTTATGAACTTATAAAAAGATAAATAATTCACTATAAAAGTATTTTTGATAAATTATTTATTTATAAAGATCATATAGATTCTATCACTAATTAGAACGTAAATTAAAAATTTTCATAGCGACTGTAGGGTATTTTTTTGATTCAAATAAGGAAGAAGTAGAAGTCTATCAAATAAGGAAGATTTAGGAGTTTTTTCACGGCTAGAATTCCTTATTTTGTCACTTCTTTTCATATATTTTAAAAGTCAACATTATAAATATAATTAAATAATAATTTAAAGAAAAATGATGAAAAAATGATTTTATCCAAAGTATTATCTTTTAATGAAGAACAAAAAGTTCAAACTATATTTCTAAATATTTTCACACTTTTAATATAATATAAAAATAAATTATATAAAATCTGTTTAAGATAATATCTTTTATTTACCCACCAAACATAAAAAATTAGGTAAAGACCTCACTAATATTTTAGCACACATCTTAGTGTATGATTAACAGCTAGTGAAGACACAAATATGTATAATTTGAATGCTTTTTTTTTAATTATATAAGTTTGAATCCAATTACAAAAATAGTAGTAGTACTTATTTATACCACTTTATGTGACCAGTTATTAGAGTTAAAAAGAGTTTGTTTTATTATAATTTTTAATTATTATAAAAAATAATTGGATAAGTATAAATTTTAGTTTAAAATATTATGTCTTAAAGTCACACTAAAAACAAGGTAATGTGGCACTCCACAGATGTTGAATCATGTCAACTGTCAAGTAAATAGAAATTGAATGAGTAATAAGTACAATTTCTACTACAATTTTTCCAAATCATCCATCATGTGTCTTCGTAAAAGTTGCACAATAATTGTATTTTCTTCCGGGAATGACAATAGGATAGAGCAAGTTAGGTCTTATCCGCGATATATTTAACTTTATGTTGATATAAAATGGGATGGATTTAATTTTTTTTAAAAACAATCTAGTGAGAATGCAGAGTAGGTTACGAATTTCCTTGATGTTGAAGTTGTAGAAATTGTACTCCTACAAAATGTAATTTAAAATGGGATAAATTTTAATTTCACAAATTTAAATATATAGATTTGCTCTCCCCTAATTCTTAATAAAAAAGTAACACAAACAAATCGAAACATCCCAAAAAGGAGTAACAGGTCTAAGGGCATGGAATTATCACGTGTCTTTTGTATAGTTGTTTAAGTTTCGCATTCAGTCCAGCCAAGAAAAGGAAGCGACAAAAGAGCAAATATCAACTTTATTCCAAGTGGAAAAATGTGTGAGGCTTCATGCATCATATTCTGCTGTGCAGCATGGGACTTTCTGCATTACTGAAAGTACACTGCAGTAAGTACTATACAAATTTACGTGATCTAGTTTGACTTAACACCAAGTTCAAGATTTTTTTTTAAATTTATGATCTAAAATTAATAATAAATATACTATGTCTGACTATAAATCATTTCACTAAGGATTAAATAAATGTTTTGAATTTAAATTATTACTCCGCTAAATGAAGAAATACTCCCTCAGTATCATTTTATGTGTCATCATTTCTTTTTTAATCCGTCTCAACAAAAATATCATCTTACTCTAATCGAAAACAATTTAACTTTAATATTTTTTTTATCCTTAACGAAATAATTTTCAATCACTCAAATATCTAAAAAAACTAGGACGAAAGGTATAAAAGGAAAAATGAATCATATAGATTAGAAGAGATGAAATAGTGCATTGAAATTGAATGTGACAAGCCCTAAAGGTCCCCAAAAAGAGAAGAGTATAACTCAAAAAGAACGCAAATTAATTCCGTGTAGCACAAGAATTCATGTCCAGCTAGTTACCAAAAAATAAATAAAAAGTTGTAGAAAAACAAGAATTTTCTTTTCTTTCTGAATGAACCATTAAAGTTGAGTTGATTGGCTCCTTGTCCTTGTCACTCTTCCACGCGTATTCACCATTATAAACTATGTATATTTCATGGAGTTTGACATTGTAATTTTTCAACTCTTGATTCTCACATTTTTAGATTCCATGTAAAACAATTATACCCATAGGCTATACAAAAGGAATTTCATTTTTTACTCTTCTTAGGTCTTATTTTATGTTATTTGACTTTTAGTAGCTCCAAAACCTGCCTTTTAGTTGCAACTTTAACCTTCACTAATGTATTTGATAAGATTAGAATCACACAACAACAACTCTCTTATTAATCTCTATCGAGTTATAACGTCAATTCAAATCGTGATACTTGTAGAATTACATATGTGGAATCGTGTCTCTAAATGTCATCATCACAAAATAGCGAAATTTCTAATAGTGTTTATGTGAAGATGTTGTACTGCAACTAAGGACAAAACGTCCATACTGAAGAGGCATAAATAACCAGCTATATGACCATGAGTTTTGCCATTTGAAGCCCTAGTCGCTTAGGCAAGCTGGTCGGAAAGATTTTGATGACTCAAGATCGTTCATATAAAGCAAAATTTTAATTTGCCTTTTCAAGCCCTAGTCGCTTAGGTCAATCTAGTGAGACACCAAGCTAGTCAGAAAGACTTTGATGAGTCAAGATGGGAAACAAAAACCATAATTGTCTATAGGCTTTGATCTACCTATATTAGGTTTGGACAAAGGCTTTTTTTACCAAAGCATTTGTCAATGTCAACTAGGTAGATGCTACTCTTAAGCCATCTCATCATCTTTTATGCTTCCATTCAGAAAATACAAAAAGTTCCTTATAAGTTAAAATGGCAAACCAAATGGGGTCCCATTTATTTTTAGAAAGCAAAATCACTTCCATTGCCCATTTCCTATTTGTCTACAAGGACTAGAGAGTGCACTATGAGACAATCCACTCCAGCTGTTCTCTTTTTCTTTTTTGAGTTTTTTATAGTTTACATCCCTTTCACCCCCTAAAAATAATTCTTGAAAAGAAAAGTATGTAATAATTAATTGGAATAAAATGAATGAACTGAAAATGAGTGTAGTAGTGATAGCAGGCAAAGTACTTGAGTGGAGGTAGCTTTATTTTATATTAACTCTTTTTTGTTTGTTTTTTTTCGATTTCGTACTCTCATATTTAATTTAGGTCTGATTAATTCAAATTCTTGTTTGAAGTTGTTATATATTTTGAGATAAACATTTTTTATGAAAGATAATTTCGTACTTATTACTCAGATTGGAGACCTTTGATCAAAAAGAGAGAAATACTAATTACCACTTCATCATAAGGACCTTTTCGTGATACTAATTACTCCCTTCGTTTAAAAAAGAATGACTTACTTTTCTTTTTGAGTTGTTTCAAAAAGAATGACTCATTTTCTTTTTTGGCAAAATTTTAATTTCAATTTTCCACATGACCTGTTTCATGCCATAAGATTAAAGGAATTTTGATACATTTAACATAATTTTAATTTAGGATCATAACATTGAAAAGTCTTCTTTATTTTCTTAAATTTCGTGTCAAATCAAACTAGATCATTCTTTAAAGGGAGGAATCATTATTTTTTGTGCTGAAACAAAAAAAGGACAAAAACCACTTCTAAATATTCACATCACATTTATAGAAGTCATGCCAAAACCCAAGATAAATGTGACTAGATTCGTTTTATCACTATTTGTGCCATTGTGTGTGTATGTGTGTTTCAAGAATTAAGTGTGGCTTGGTTCACTTCATTTGGACCATTATTTATTTTAAAAAACTAACAAACCGTTATACTTTTCTTCTTCCACACGCAACCAAAGTCTTCTTTGATGGAGAAATTTGGTTTGAGTTTATGAAATGATGAGAAAATTAATTAATTAAAAAGGAGAAATTTGGCCTAATATAATGAAATGACTAGAAGGTTGATATAAGAAAGATATGATACTTGTAAACTTATGCAAATATAATAATGCATAACTAAATGATTTGTTTGGAGTTGAAGCATGGTTATTATTGCAATCTTCTTTTTCTTAGTAGTTGTTTAGATATAAGTGAATTCAAAATTTATAAATTGTGATAAATACATTGAATGACTGTATTGTTCATTTCGTATACATGAACTATTTATATTCATATATACATTTTCTCTAGATTCTATGAACCATTCTGGATTAGAATGTACTCTCTCCGTCCATTTTTACTTGGTCTCTATACTATTTTAGGATGTCCAATAATACTTGTCCAGTTTATGAAATCAAGAGATAATTTTACACTTAGTTCCTAATTTACCCTTGTCATTAATTATAGTTATTTTCCTATTATATTTTTCAATACATTGTATTAATTATATTCAAAGGGTAATTTGGTAAAATTACCACTATTATTTATTACTTTTTAATCCCTGTGACAAGTCAATAAAAGTCAAGTAAAGATCGATAAAGGGAATACAAGCAAATTTGGATAAATATGTCAACTCAAAATTTGACAATCAAGTCTGAAAAAAGAAAGTAATTCTTAATTATCGCAAACATAGATGTTGTTTTAGATTGATCAACAACTCAAATAAAATATATGAGAATGAAGTGTGGAAAGAAAGAAAAAAACATGTTAAAAGTAAAAAGGAAAAAAATTATATAGGAACACAAATAATACAATAATCGACAAATGAAAACAACATGTAATAATAATTAGATAGTAAGATAGTAGGGGGGAAAATAATAATACGATTAATTGTCTACTCTGATCTTCGATCTTCATAATCTTTTACCAACGTCATATTTTGAATAAGCTCCACGTGTCATGTTCTATTTAAACACTTCTATTTTTTTTTCTTTTGTCTATCTCCTTTTCTCTATACACGTTATAGTCAACCTTCCTTACCTCCTCATTAGGGCATTTATGCATCTCCACTTCACATATTCGAACCATTTTAGTTTTGCCTCTCTCGTCTTGTTTATCAGAGTGGGAGGTCACTTTTCACATTGTCTCAAATATTTTCAATATTCCTAATCTTATATCTTTTAGTATAACCACACATCTATCTCCATATTTTTATTTATGATACTTTCATATATTGTTAGGACATGCGAGCTATTTACTGGTCATATGATGACTTGTTGTGAAAAAAATAATTTTTATTCAATCCATATGATGTGAGTTTGTGGAGATTGAGTCTGTGAACTCTTAATGAAAGTATGTATCTCGTCTGTGTGGATGTCAAATAATAGGAGCATCGTTGACAAATTTCACCTATGCGAGTGTGAAAGTAGATCGCTTTAATTCTATGATAATGAACTTGTTCTAAAAAACACTCATGAAAATCGAGATAGCACAAGGTTATAATGTGTTGGCTAAAAAAACTTATGCCAACATCTTGATTATTGTGTGTAAACAATGATACTTTATTTTCCTTAAGCAGTCATAGTTCAAGTCTGAGACCATTACTGACTTAGAAGTAAAGATTATTGTTTACTAAGTGGAGGTTCAATGCAGAGCACACCTTCATTATACATAATAGTCTATCTTCAACTAAATTGGTGAAGAACTCTTTTATTTTAATACTAAAATGAGTGGGAAAAGTGTGACATTTCAATATTAATAAAATATACATTTTATGCATTGCCACAATGTGCAACAATTCCATTAGAGGACATTGTATGCCCTCATTAATTACTCTCATTTAGATAGCCTCATTATGTAGGCATAAATTGTCTAATTATGTTGCACAATTACTTCTCACATGTGGCGAATAGAAAGTTACATTGTTGGTCAAAATGTTACATTTACCAACCAAAGTTAGCGGAGGGAGTTGACCTTAATTTTCCTTAAAATCTTGTAACTTCCAGAGTGGTTCGACAGTGTTAGAAAAAAGGTAAGCGCCTTAGGCCCCCAAATTTGAAGGGCCTGAATTTTTATTTTAGTAATAATAGGTTATAGATTTTAAAAAAAAAATTACCAAGTAAGTACTATTAACAATAAAGATTATTTACTTCATATAAAAAAAAGAATTATTAGAATAAGTTTGGTACATGTGGAGTATGATTATATGAGCAATTCAAAAGAATTACCGAATGAAATCAATTATAATTATTTTTAAACAATTTTGCATTTCAAAGAGATAGAAGAATAAAATTCGTAAGAAAACATATTAATTTATTTTTTAAAAATCAAGGCCTCTATTCGATTTTCGCCTTAGGTCACTAATGTGTTTGAGCCGCCCCTAATAACTTCTAATGAATTATTCTCTCATCATTCTACCTTTTTATTCAAGAAAATATAGAGTGAAGAAATATGAGAAGTATATATTGTGTTCATATTGAGGTTAGTGAAAGAGAGTAATTATATGTTAAAGGAAGATGTTCTTTTTTGGAGTTTTGGACTCTTCAACTATCGGAATTATTTGATTCATACAACGTTGTTGAGTTGTTGTATCCTGGAGGGGACAAATCAAGTGTATTACTGCTGGATCGGTGTAGATTATGCCGCAGTGGACTTGAATCTCCTTAAAGAGAACAAGATATCCAAACCTTAGCCTAAATGAATTTTGATTCAATTTTCTCAACTGTAATTTATTATATACGTGATATAATACACCAACACAATCAATTTTCTCATTTCCTTAAATTATTAACCTTAAAATACTTGGTGTATTAATATATTTCACATGAATAACATCACAACACTTATTATCCATTACTTTGACTATATCCTTCAAACTTAATTTAGTGCCCACAAAGCAAAGTGAATGCATTCATTACTTTGACTAATTAGTAATTGCTTAAAAGAAAAAAAAATCCTTCCATATGAATTATTATCCAATAAAATATGACATTTCCCATTTAGAGATTAGGACTAGGAATATACTTTATGGTATTTTTTATTATTCCACAAGAAAAGGAAAAACAAAATGTCAACTCAATAATGTAATAATTACAACCAAAAAAAAAAGTCAAAATTTTCCACTTATTTTGTTTCCAATTAATGTGAATTTAGAGTTTTTTGAATATTCTCTTTTAATTTAATGTATGTAATAAAACTCCCTTTCTGTAATTCAAAAAGAATAAGAAATTTTTAAAAGAGACAAAATCTTTCTTTTTTTAAATTATATTTTTTGGTTACAACAAAGCTCAATTATTTAAGGTGGAAATATGATATCTTGATAAGATTTTCTAAATATATATATAAAATATTGTCATCACCAGAGATCAGAATCTTTTCCTAAATAAGAGGTACCCTTGAAATATTTTATTTTGATTTTTCCTCACTATACATTAAAAAATTATTTATACCATCATCCACTATTCTTCTCCTAATATTACTAATTACTAATAATAATTAAAAGAAAAACCTACATTAGATGTGTATTCAATTGGCAAAAAATAGTTTTTTTTTATATTTTTCAATAATTTTTTTTGTATTTGATATGGTGTCCGCATTGGAGTTCGATTATTCTGAATTTGTGTTGCGTAAAGCCCATTCGGGAAGTGGGCAACAATCTTATCCACTGCACTACATCTTTTGATGATTTATTGTTACTTATATTATATAATTCAAATATATTCCACCTAACACTGACTTTTAAGGAGATAAAATCAAGTGACATGTCATCATAACAAATAATTTCATGTCTTTTGGCATGAAAAACTCAACAAGTGTACACTCCAGACGGAGCCACATAGTAATCAAGGGTTCATCTGAATCTCATTTGGTGAAAAAATATATTATTTTTATATGATAAAAATAACTTTTTATGTATATATAATGAATCTCAAACCTCATTCGATTAATTCACATGTCTACTTCTTAAAATTTTAAATCTTTTTGAAAAAAATTCTGAATCTGCTCTTACTTGACAAAACTTGGCGTGAGAAACAAAAAAGAAAGCTTCAGTTTTGATTTATGGATTTGCCACCTTTTTTTCTTTCTTTTTCATGCTAACTGCCATAACTGTGATTCCTTAATTCCTCCACACTTCTTTTCAAAAAAAGGGAATTAAAAAGTACAACACCCTTCTTTTTTCCCAATTTAAAAATCCATAAATCAGAAGAAATAAAGAGGAAAAAAACTAAAAAAATAATGAAGAATTTTCCTTTTCCCACTTTTTCAAGCAAATTCCCTTTTTTCTCCCTATGGTTTGTTTGTAGAGCATTATATATAAGTCTATCAACTTCAATCTTTCCTTGGAGCATATTTAGAGCATATTCTTTAATAGTATTATAACCCCTTTTGATTTTTATTGGGGTTATTGTGATAAAGTTTGAATCTTTATCTATATTTCTGTAACCCCTTTTGGTTTCTTGAGTTTTTTAACCTGGAATTTGATTATTTGGGGCATGCACATTTTTGAATGATTATGAAGTATTTTGGGGTTATGGTGTCAATATTGATTTGGTTTTTGGTTTTTGTTAGCTTTGTTGAGGTTAATAAAGGTCAAATTCCAACCACACTAGATGGACCTTTCAAGCCAGTGACTGTCCCTTTGGACCAAAGCTTTAGGGGACATGCTGTAGATTTGCCTGACACTGATCCTAGAGTTCAAAGGACTGTTAAAGGATTTGAACCTGAGCAGATATCTGTTTCCCTTTCTTCTAGTTACGACTCTGTTTGGATTTCTTGGATTACAGGTAAATTTATTGAAACAAAAATCTCCTTTTTTTAGTTTTAATGTTAAATCTTGTTGTTTGTCCATGCTGGTAGTTGTAGTATTACTGTTGTAGTTTCTTGTCCATCGATTTTTGTTATTATCTATTGTTTCTTCCACTTCCACTATGTATTATTTAGTTGTAGTACTATTTTGTTACCGTGGAAAGCCCGGGAGTAACTAGTAAAGTTGTTCTCACGTGACTAGTAGGTCACGGATTCAAGCATTGTAAACGGTCTTTGCAGAAATGCAAGGTAATTTTGCACACAGCGAGAGCTTTAGTTCATCGAGCTTGCCGTTTTTGTTACTGTGCGTTGTTTCTTGTACCTCCATTACTACTATCTCTACCCATCTCCCTGGTCCCCACCTAGTGAGACTATACTAGGTTTGTTATTGTTATAGTTTGAATTTTAAATTTAAGCTTGAAGAATAGTGGTTGTATCAATTTTATATGGTGTTTTTGTTGGCTCAAGATTTCCTAAGAAATGAATATTCTTGAGTCTTTTGTGGCAATGTTTAATGCTTATCTATTAAAAATGTATGTTAAATTCTGTTATTAGTCACATATCTGAGTTGATAAATATGGAACTTACAAGACTGTGTTTGCTTTTAATAGTGATTTGACCATAGTATTGATAGTGATGTGATCATATTATTGCTTTTGTCAATGTCCAACTGTTATTTGATAGTGAAATGACCATAGTTTTGGATATAAAAGATCATCTTTATTGGTTTGTTCAAATTTATATTGTTTGTGATGAGTTATGTTTACTAGGATTAACTTATTTGAAGGCCTTCACATCTTCCATCTGAGATATGTTAAAGTTCTATTATCAGTCACCTAATTTGAGTTGATAAGTTGGAAACTTTGATTCAACAGTGTGCTTTTTAGTCCTGGCAACTTTAAGTTTATAGTTACTCGAGCATACTTTCGCAACGACATACCTAGTGTAATTATGTAGGATATGGGGAAAGGAGATTATGCACAAACCTTACCCCTATCTCGTATTTCGTAGAGATAGAGAGGTTGTTTTCGAAAGACTTTTAATTCAAATAACACATATCAAAGCAGTTTTTAGAAAGAAATATAATACAAAAGTAAAGCAGACGTAGCAAATAATAGAGAAATCATTACATAACATTCAGAAGAAGGAACAGCAACATTGACAAAATAATGCGATAATGGAAGCAAAGAAACAATAATTAGTTACAAAAATCGAAGGACAAGAGCATATTATTAGATATCAATGTGTTTTTATTGGTTTGTCCAGTTTTAAATTATTTGAGATGAGATGCATTTTTGGCTTGCTGATTAGAGGGACTTAACATCCTTGATCAATGATGGAGTTTAAGAATGTGTGTTTTACAATATTTGCAGGGGAATATAAAATTGGTGACAATATTAAACCATTGGATCCAAGTAAAGTTGGTAGTGTTGTTCAATATGGGAAAGATAAATCCTCCTTAAGGCGCAAAGCAATCGGCCAATCCCTTATCTATAATCAACTTTATCCATTTGAAGGACTTCAGAACTACACTTCTGGAATCATTCACCATGTTCAACTTACAGGTATGCTAGCTGAAACTTGATAGCTGTTTCTCCGTCTTAGTTGAATTTCCACCGCGCCTAAGTTCGGGTTCAGCAGAGTGTAAACAGACCATTCATTAGTCTCTCTCAAATTTCATATCATGTTAGAACTTTCACTTTACATGTCCTATGTTTTTCTAGGAGTTGTTTAACCTTTCAGAAAAGTTATACATCAGTTGAAAATATAAATAACTTCCTACATTCTATTTTTTTTATAATAATGACCTGGGATGCGTTTAAATGGAGTATTCAATGAGGATTCATATAGCCGACCCCAACTTACTATAGAGGGATGATGGTGGTGGTGGTTGGGCTTGGACCATTGTAATGACTTAACTCATTTCAGAGTTTGTTTGTTATGTTTGCTCTAAATTTTTGATGCAATATTTCCTGTTGCAGGGTTGAAACCGAACACATTATACTATTATCAATGTGGAGATCCTTCTATACCAGCTATGAGTACCATCTATCATTTCAAGACCATGCCAATTTCTTCTCCAAAAAGCTATCCAAAGAGAATAGCAATTGTAGGGGACCTTGGTCTTACATACAATACCACTTCCACGGTTAGTCATTTGACAGGAAACAATCCAGATCTTGTTCTATTAGTGGGGGATGTTACGTATGCTAACTTGTATCTCACTAATGGAACTGGTTCGGATTGCTATTCATGCTCATTTCCCGACACTCCAATACACGAGACATATCAACCTCGATGGGACTATTGGGGAAGGTGAGAGCTTGAATCCTTTTTGACTATTCAAATTTTTTCTTTGCACATCTCGAGCAAAATAATGTGTGATTTCATTAACATAAATGGACAGTTCAACTTCTGTACTGAGAGTTTAGTATTCAACAGGGATAATCCCTTATTATGCATTAAAACCAGTTTTTGATTTCCGTCAGAGCAGAAGAACATGTATACTTCACTAGTTCAATTTGTGTTCTGTTTCTGACATGTCACGATAGATATATGCAGCCGTTGGTGTCCAAAATTCCCATCATGGTTGTGGAGGGGAACCATGAGATAGAAGAACAAGCTGGCAATCAGATATTTGCAGCTTATCGTTCTCGCTTTGCTTTTCCATCAAAAGAAAGTGGATCATCATCCCCGTTATACTATTCCTTTAATGCGGGAGGCATACACTTCATCATGCTCGGGGGATATGTCGCCTATAATAAATCAGGTAAATTATATGCTCAGCCTTTCTTCAATTCTGTCACTCTTTCTCCTTTGTTATGCTTGCAGTCGACTTCGACAAGTTATCTCGAATCGTCGATTAGCTGGAACTTAGCGTGTTTTCACTTCTTTGCTGTTCTGCCATATTTCGTAGAGTGTTATGATTCTCTAAGCTTATGATTACAGATGATCAATACAAGTGGTTGGAGAAGGACCTGGCTAATGTTGATAGGGCAGTTACTCCATGGTTAGTTGCCACTTGGCATCCACCTTGGTACTCTACTTACACGGCACACTATCGAGAAGCTGAATGTATGAAGGTAGCGATGGAAGAGTTGTTGTATGAGTATGGTGTCGATTTAGTCTTCAACGGACATGTAAGTACAAGTCTAACATACCAATACCCGAGAGCACATAAACTACTTTGTACCATTCTAGGTGCAGCAAAATAACATAGATCTCGGATACTGATAAATTGAAGAAATCTACAGGTTCATGCATATGAAAGGTCCAACAGAGTCTATAACTACACGCTGGATCCCTGCGGTCCAGTCCATATAACTGTCGGTGATGGTGGCAACCGCGAGAAGATGGCGATAGCACATGCTGATGAGCCAGGGAAATGTCCTGAACCAGCTAGCACACCAGACAAATTTATGGGCGGATTCTGTGCCTATAATTTCACATCAGGTCCAGCAGCTGGCAACTTCTGCTGGGATCAACAACCTGAATATAGTGCATATAGAGAAAGTAGCTTCGGCCATGGAATACTGGAGGTAAATATACATCTCTTTCACCATAAAGTTTATATTTAATGGTCAAAAGCACACCTAAACTATCACTTTTTTGCGAGTTTCATTCCTCAAACTATCCATGGTTCTATTTACCTACCTAAACTCTCACTTTGTTGAGTTGACCAAATATTGTTCCCAATCGACAATAGGCGCGCATGTAGGCCAACGTAGCATTGAGGTGTGGTTTTTATATAAAAGGGAGAGAACTTGTCAAATGTCTATAAACCAAAAATCTGATTATGTAAACACACTTGGCTAGTGGTTAGGCACACGTCACGAGTTTGAATCCTGTCGTAGTCTTTGCTTAGTATTGAGTAAAGAAGGGTAGAGGGGTAGACTCATCATCCACTGAGTTTCGAACCATGCACCAGCTCACCCTCAGGGATTCTTTGGGTTTCAAAAAAACAAATTCTTGTAGAGTCATTTTATAGAGTGTTTGAGTGATTCGTCACGTTATGCATAGGTTCAAGATAGAGAAAGGAGAGCCCTTCTTGCATTTCTTTGATGCACACGACTTTTTCACTGAGTCTGCTTCCACAATTGCTTCAGCGATAACCACCTTGCGTTCCTTTCTACCATAAACAAACAACAACATACCCAATGAAACCCCACAAGTGAGGTCTGAGAGGGTAAAATCTATGCAGACCTTATCACTACCTCATAGAGAGAGAGATTGTTTCCGACAGACCCTCAACTCACCATAACATAGTCAGATTTTTGTTCAGAGAAATCTTATATTTTAGTTTTTTTGAACAATTTTGCAGGTGAAAAATGAGACACATGCTCTATGGACATGGCATAGGAACCAAGATATGTACAATAAAGCTGGAGACATAATTTACATAGTGAGACAACCTGAGAAATGCCCTGTTAAACCTAAGGTAATTAAGCCCTGGCCAATACAAAAACACAAATTTGATTGGATTTAAAAAATTAATCTGACCTCAATTTACTTATAATAAATTAGCTGGGAAAAAATGAAGTCCATTTTTTTTTGGAAATTATGATTCATTAATCACACAAATATTCTTTAGTACATCAAATATTGTAGATTTAATCAAGAAACTCCCCATTTGTTGTATATTTTGGAAGAGATTGCTACATTTGAATTTTAATATTTTATGTAATTTGAGGAATGCGAAGGGAAAGCCTTGAAGTAACCGGTAAAGTTATTGTCATGTGATCAGGAGGTCACTAGACCCTTGTGATCGGGCCTTTTTCTGGATCCTGCGCATAGCAGGTGTTTTAGTGCATCTGGCTTACTCCGTTTTTTTAACTCTCCAATTATTAAGTTTTTATTTTAGAGTGAAAAATGTCAAAATTGTGCATTCAATCAAGAAAATTCCTTGTAGTGAAATTACATTTATCAATTTGATTGAATCTCATATTTTCTAAAATTTATTTATGATTAACTCTTTTTTTTCCTAATTTTTCTCCATTCTTAAGGTTATTTCATAAATGGAAATTATATATTTTCCATGGAGTAATCAAATTCAAAAAGCAGATGATGGAAGACAAAGGCAAACATGATTAGAGACAAATGTATCAATTTTGCACTTCATTAAATCATAATAATAAAAAATTTAAAATTTTATAGCTATAATTCGAGTTTCTCTATTTTTTAATTAAATATCAGCTCTTTAATAATTCAAAAGTGGATTAAAAAAAAACACCTTTCTATGTATTTAACGCCTATGAAATATTACCTTAATACTTATCTTGATAAGAGATAATAGATGTGTCATAAATATAAAAACAAATTAATTGGATTCAATAGAATTTGGAGCATCCTTTAAATAATCGAAAAATCTTTGAGGGTTAGTAGCACATGATCAGTATATAATGGGCCCATCTTTTTGTCGATTTTTCGCGGTCAAACTCGTGACATGCACCTAACTCACACGTCACTTGTGGTCTTACCAGAATGTTACTCCAAAGGGCTAAATTTCATATTCTAACCAAAATTGTACTGTCCTAGCCTCAAAACTACAAGCAAAATATGGCTATATTCTAAATAGGAATGGCTAAAACTACAATAGATGAAAAATATGAAGGAAAAGGAGCATAGCCAAATTTGTGTAGTAGTAGTTAGAAGCATTTGAAGTTTCTGAGTCTGGAATACCAGGTCCACCGCGCGGGGTTGTTCCTCCGTTGCCATTGAAAGGATTTGCAGTTCCCGGTGGTGGTGGAAACAGAGTCGGAGTCGTGGTGCTCCCTCCGTTTATACCGCCACCGGGGGTGCTCGGAGTAGTGGTAGTTGAGCCACCAGCAGTGCTGTTAAATTAACAGAATTGGGAAATCATGTAAAGTACATATACACATATATGTTGTGTCACAAAATCATCAAGTGAATTTGCACTGTTAGTGAAAGTTCGATCCTCACCTTGTAATCATAACTCTCGGACACACAACCCACCCCACCCCCCAAACTCTATGTTAATAATGTCAATTTATATGTTACTAACTTGGACTTTTCAAAAATGTCATCAAATTTTGAAGTATTAATAAAAGTATACATTAAAGAGTCCGAACAACGTAGAATAAATTTAAATTAATAGGACACTAAGAAATGTATTGTCAAAATCAAAATGGTCTGTTCGAGATGACTATTTCCTATAGCTGGCTTTTTGCAGCCTTTCTCAGACCTCCCCATTATAAAAAAAACCAAAAAAATAATATTCCACTCGTTCGTCTCATTTTATGTGATATTTTTTTATTTAAAAATAATTATTAAATATTTATATAATTATAAGTTAAATTATAAAAATATCCAACATTCTTTGGTAGCCAAAGTTAAAAGTATTCTTAGAGATCTTTGTTGTCTACAAAATTCCTCTAACAATTTTTTTTTCTCAAAAAAATAATTATTATTTTTTTTTAAAAAAAGTGGACAACCGACAATTAAAGAAAAAAGAAATAGAAAAATATCAAGAATTATTATTAAAAAAAAAAAAGAAAAAAAGGAAAAGCAATGTGAGAAATATTAAAGTTAAAGTTCATACCTTAGAGATGCTGGATAAACACAAGATCCATAACCTACATTATACAAATAAAAATTCATAAAAATTAAATAAAAAAATTGAACCAATAATAATTACTTCATTTTATTTTATATGACAAGCTCATAATGCAAGTATTAAATTATTTAAAATTTACATATTCAATAATAAATAAATTACATTAAAAAATAATAATACTTCCCTTGTGGCATAATCAACTAGTATTCAAAATATATTGATCCAACTCATTCAAACTTTATTTTACATATTTTTTTTATTTTAAATATTCAAATTCTAAAACTCTAATTAATAATAATAATAATAAAGAAGGTACTATAACTCATACTCTTATAGTAATAATATAAATAATCAAAAAAAAAAATCATAGTAAAAACAATTTTTTTTTGACACTCAAACAACAATAGTAATGGAACTTCAATCTTTAATCAAAAATCTCGAATTCAAATTTTAAATATATAAAAAAATCTTTAAAATAGACATTGATCCTCGTAATTAAGCTCCAATGCATAAAAATAAGCATTGGGCCCCACAATCAAGCTCCAATACAAATATCGAACATCATAAAAATAATAATTGAGCACATAATCAAACTTTAATGCAGATATAGAACGTCGTAAAAATCAGCATTGGGCCATAATCAGGCTCCAATACAGATGCAGAACACTGTAAAAATAGGCATTAGGCCCTGCAATCACAGGCTCCGATGCAGATACTGAACATGGTAGAAGCAAGCATTGGACACCACAACTCAGACTTCAATACAAGCATCGAATACCGAAAGGAAAACCAAAAGGGAAAGAAAAAATTTACTTGGATCAGTTTTAGCAATGGTAGCAGTTCCAGCAAAATCACAAGAACCAGGTGCTCTATTCATCTTTTGATAAAATCCATTAAATGCATAAGAAGCATGAGCTTGAATAGTATTAGGAAGATAACAGAGTCCATTTTCCAAGATGGGTACACAATCAGCACCAGAGAAACAAGCATAATCCAAAGCATTTTGTAAAGATTGTTCACTAGCATCACTTCTTGCTACACACCAGGTGGATTTCACTATCATTATTTGGGAAAAAAACATTACAAAAAATATCAAATCATATGATGGTGATGGTGGTTTTGCCATGAATTTGAAAGTGAAAGAAATTAGATGGGGTTTTGTTCTTTTGTTCTTTTTTTCTTTTTTGGTGTGTGGGGTTTGAGAGGGGGAAATTTGGGTGTGACAAGTTTGGGGCTTTCTTTTTAAATTTTTTGGTTAAAGGAAGAAAGAGAAGAAGAGAAAAGAAAGGTGAATGTTGTGGTATAGTGTAGACAAAAGGACCACAAGTGGAGTATAGGAGTCGATACGCAGTGACGGATTCAAAATTTTTTGAATTTGATTTAATACGAAGTTTATATAAAAGAGAATGAGTAACAAGAAAATGGTTATTGTTGTCTTTTTATTTTTTTATGTGTTCTTTTAGGTTGTTTCCTTTTTCTTTTGTTTTATTCTTTTTGTGGTTTTGCTTTTTTCTTTGTTCTTTGAGATTTGTGGACTTTGAAACTCTAAAAAATGTTTTCTTGGACTGATAATAACCTTGTTATGGGTTTAAAGATTCTTTTATTTTCCTTAATTTCAGCCTGTCTGTATCAATACTATCAAACATGATACAATCGTAAGTATTTCTTCATCCATAATCAAAGATCTCGAGTTTGACTTCCTTTGAATATAGAGTTATCTTTATAAGGAAGTGCCTTACCCCCAATGCAAAACTTATTGGCATAAATTTAGATTTAGTTGAGTTTCAATACGAGTATTGAACATCATATGAAAAACCCAAAAAAGAATAAAGTTTATAATCTAGTGATACCAATAAGAGTCTCCCGCGTGTTTTACGCGGAATTGATGAACAAATACAAGGTCATCATGAAAAATAATTGGTATAAAATAAGAAAAGAAATCAATAAGGATTGCTTTTTCCATAAATAAAACAAAGAATTACACTTTCTCAACATGTACATCTTTTAAGTGATGGCATATTGAAATTTGAAATAACAAAAAATGAGTGTTTATACCCCTCCAGAAAACCTCTCTCTCTCTGTATATGTATTTGTTTCCAACACAAGAACATGTAGGGTGATCAGCTCAACCCCCCGATCGTTTTGATGTTTCAAAAAATTGCGATCAAATTTCTTCGTAGAACAAAATATAGGCTTCACTCCGAAGAACTTCTTCCAATGGGACCTCTCGTACGTAGGCATCACTTGCATAATACCACACATAATCTTCCGCGTCCTTGTCTTTCCCAGCAATCTTTGGGCCTCCTCTAACATATGCAACATAGTGACCTCCTCTCATAGTCCCTGAATGTTCCACAACACCCACAAGTCGGTATTTGTAAACCTCCCTCTGTGAGCACCTGCAGTTTACATCATTTCATCATCAGACAACTGAAGTAGATATACAAAGTGGGGTCTGGGGAGGATAGCATGTACGCAGACCTTAACCCAACCTATGGACAAGCAAAATCCGAGAGTCCAAAATAACTACGAGGGCCTATTCAGTCGTTGAGATAATATGCAGTTTACAAGTTTCTCAACGAGTCTTACACTACTTGGTTTCAAATGTATTCTCTTTCTTTTCTGCTTTCACAGCACAAATCTTGTTTTATTTACTATTATCAATTCTACACATATCAATCTACTTATCTTTTCGATAGGATTTACTTCAATAGATGTCCCAAGTCCAATATGTAATCAGCAATAAACCGAACAAACATTTTTAGAGAATAAATAGTTCTACTTAGAATAGATACTCACAGATCCGCCAATTATTTTATCCTTTGCAGCTGTTTTGGCGAGAACCTAAAATTCAGTTCATTACTTATTGAGAACTGAGTATACACATACCAATTAGAACAACTTCATACATGAAACTGATAGTCCTAGGAAGAGAGACGTAAAACTCAAAGAACTTGCACTGCTATCCCCTTGCTCGTGAAGGTCACTAAAGAAACCGAGGTTAATTTTTATGGATTGAACCCCCACATCATTCTAAAATAGGTTAGCAATGGAATATAAATTAAGATGTTCATTCATTTGGCAAAAAAAAAGTTGACTGAGGCATAGTAGTCGTTTATCATTTGGAAATTAGATCAGTGTTACTGTCTAAACGTGAATAATAAGCTGATGGAACAGGTTAGATAGAACCGAGATGCAGAGACAATTATCTAGCTTAACTAATCAAAAGAAAAAAACAAAAGACATTTCACCAAGAGGAGCAAGAAATTAAAAAATATAAAGAAATGGAAAGACTGTTAATCAGTGACGAAAAGGAAAAAGGCCTCTTAAAATGATACTAGTCAGACAGATGCTTCCGCATTTGACCTCAATATGCATTTAACTTTCAAAGGTGCAGAACAGGAAGAGGCAGGGGACGGTGTTCTTTGACAGTTCTCTAGAAGCACAAAAAAGTAAAAATGAAAACAAACTTCAAAGATCCCAAGACAGGGAAGGAAGTAGATCCTTCACTGTTCAGATAAGCGACAGTCCATTTGACCATGTTAAGGATACCCCACTTTTCTAAAACAATACCAAACAGTAGTAGCTACTCATATTTATTAGTCAAAATTTAGGTCAAACAGTAATTGCTACTTTTTTGAGTTTATTCGGGAAATTATATACCCAAAAAAGATAAAGAAATGTTCTATTCTAGTTGACGAGATTTATTACTCTGGACAGGTTTTATTTGAAAGCTATCTATTGTTCTCGATCCCCAATGTAAAAAAGTTCCAAAAGCATTTCCAAAGCCTCCGACACACAACTGTGATGCTGATAGAAATTAATCGACGGTGGATTATATATGAGAAATAGCTCTGCGGTTACAGTACTCTTTTTTTTTGGTACTATTTTCCTGCTAGTGACTGCCATCATTGAAACATGATTGCACCTCAATATATGAGAGCTTTCTTGCTTTTGATAACACTACTTCGATTGCACCTCAATTTGGTAGAGCAAAGTTCATCTAATGTCACAGCAAAGGACTCTGATCCTTACAACAACGATTAGGATAATGAGCATATAAAGGCTCAAGGAAAGGTGAATTTTAAGGCACTGCGGGCAATCTTGAAGGTACAAGTCTAACTGTTCCCTAAACCCAAACTATGGCCTGGCAAAATCAAGAAACCCAAACAACAACATACCCAGTGGTGTGTATGCAAACCTTACCCCTACCTTGTGCAGGTAGAGTGGTTGTTTCCAAAAGATCCTCGGCTCAAGTAAAGCATCTCTGAGGACTATCTTGAAGGTACAGGTCTCAACTATTCCCTAAACCCAAACTATGGCCTGGCATGGCATTGAAATGGGCAGTCTATTCTGTCAAACATTTTTTGTGATTAAATTTGCCTATGAATTCTCCACAATATAATAAAACATAATATAATATAATATGAGCTGTTGTATCTAGTGAATTGCCATCCCATCCTATGAGCATGTTCTTGGTCACCCTAAGTTTTATGGCAGATAGGAATCCTGCTGTTGAAAGGACAACTATCATCTAACTCTGAAGCAAAAACCTGATGACACTTAGAAAATGGATTCAGGACCATATACAAAAGAAGATGAGAATGGCATGATTAATTCGGAATTTCAGATGCCGAGATATATTTGTTAACACTCTAAAATATAAATAATTGTAATGTTGTATAAACTAAAGCACCAAGTCATTACGTACAAATCGAAACCAAATATTTGTACCACAGGAATATGTATGCATCCACACATTTAATAAAGAAACATCATTTACGCTACAAGACTAGTCTACCGCACCATTGCATGCTTTTAAGTTACTGGAAAGTGGAAACCTCTGATGGATTATTTTCCTAATAAGTTTGAAAATTTACTGACTCACACTCCTGCTTCTTTTGTTCTTTGCCATAATGAATAATCTTCAGACAGAAGAAAACAGCAATTGTGTTCCTCCATAATCTCAATATGATGGTTATTCTTTAATCTCAAGGTCAAGCTTTCTCCAACTGAAGGGCGACAGTATTACATTTCAACATTCATTCTCAATTCCAAAAGCTTATTATGTTTAAAGAGGCCCCTTAACTGGCATGGATCTCACAGATTTGACACATAAATGCTGGCTTATATTACAAGATATAGAAAATTGCTCGAATCTCAATTTAGTAAATAAGACAAAGACAAAAGTTCTGATTTTAACAGATCTTCCAAATGAAGGAAAACTAACACACCTGGGATTAACAAAGGTTGTGAGATCAATAGTATCTCTGAAATTCACATGGCCACTCAGCTTACTTAAGCGTCCGCGAGCATCTTGGCTGAACCTCTTTAGATGAATTGCCAAAATAGGAGGGGCTTTATCAATAAGTATCCTTTTACTTGCATCTCTTTCCACTTTGACACCTTTAGAATCTGTCTCGTTCTCACTTTCTCCAGATTCATAATAATTAGCAGACCGTTCATCCAACTGCACTCCATTGTTCTGATTGTCGCAGTTTACTAGACTACAAGCTTCATCCTGACTTGAATTAACGCCACCTTCTGATGGATGAGGGATTGGATCTTGATCAGCTCCATGGCTACTTTCTGGCATGCAGTTTGAGTAACCATTTGTTCCATTTTGGTACACCAACCTGTCATCAAAAGCATCTGACAAACCTTTACCAGCACTTCCATTAGTGGCTCTCCGATCAATTTCCCTTGAATTACTATCCTCTGGCGCATTCCCCAGATCCCCTGGATCAGATTTCAGCAATTTTTTCTTCAATCTCATCCTCTGTTCTCGTAAAAGTTTTGCACAGTTTTCACATTGCCAAGCATGTTCTGTTTTAGATAGACGTTCAGGCTTTGTGAAACAAGCCAAACAACTCTCCACTGACACTGGAGCATCAGTATTATCAACCTCATCCGGATCAGATTCAGTGCTATTTCCAATAGCAGAACTAGCTTCTCCAAATCCATTTTCCATAGAAGTAGCACCACTTAGTAAAGGATTTTGAGCTGGCCCTGCAATTGGCTCAGGTTCATTAAACAGGCCACCAAAACCATCAAAGTCCAAAATATCTTGTTCACAGCCAGCAGCATCTGGGGACACCTCACTTTCTCCTTTTAGTACATCACTGGTAGTAGAGATTTCTTCTTTATATGGAAGCAACAGGATTTCTGAATCTTGTACCTGTAATGGGGCTTCAAATTCCTCAAGCTTTGAATCCACCGAGAGGACCCGGCTGCTCGATGCTGAGTTATGCTCAACTTCTCTAGCATCCCAGTCTTTAACTGCTGCTTCTTCACCAAATTGAGAAGCTATATTGCAGTCTGGTGACTTGGATTGTCCGTCATCCAAGCCCATTAAATCATCTGGAGAACAAGCTTCTTCACCACATGTCAATTTATTGTCACTAGGAGCATGCAGATCATTTTGCAAGAAGACATCAGGTTGAACAACTTTTTCAGCCGCACAACCTTGATCAGACAGAATATCAGCTTGTGATGCAACGTCATCACCCTTAGGCATAATATCTTGATCAAGATACTCTGAACATGCAAAATTATCCATTGAAGACGACTGTCCGTTAAGACCATTGTCTTTTTGTTCATTACCATTAAGCAGAATATCTTGATTAAGCAGGATATCTTGATCAAGATAATCCAACCATGTAAAATTGTCCACTGAAGTTAGCTGCTCAGTGACATCGTTGACATTTTTCTCATTACTAGAGGACTTCAAAGAGGAATATATATTATGTGAAGTTAAGCCCATATTATCAGCCACAGAACTAGCATCAAGAGAATCTACCAACGCACAATCAGAAGGAACTTCTATTCCTTCAGCGATGGCCGCACTAGACTGTACCTGGCAGAACGACTTGCTACCGCTTTCTTGAGAACTTTGAGGATTAAGAGAAGCTGCATCTCTGCTAATTTTGGGACGCACTCTTCCACTTCTCTTTGAAGCATGTTTTGCCTTCTTCACACGGGAAACTGGTTGAACTTTGTTAGATGGAGTCTTCTTAGTTGGAACCGGTAATGAGAGATCCAAGAATGGCTCATAGACTAATGAAGAGTGTCCACACTCCAGACAAGTAACAGTACTAGAGAGACGACCCCCAAAGATGGCATCAACATAAGTAGGACACTTGACATCATCCTGAGAAGACTTGAGTTTCTTTCTTGCAGTCAATTCCTCGGTACACAAACTGTCAAGCAAACAATGAAGCAATTCGTGACTGTCGTGCTGTTGATATCCCCTAAACTGTGGAGCCTTCGCACACAGAGAACCAAAAAAGGATTTTGGATTTATAGCACTTCTTGAGGCATCTCCAATACTTGTCTCAGTAAAAAGCTTTTTAAAAGCAGCAGCAAGAGGACCATCACATTCCTCCAGTTCAAGAAAGTAATCCCGTAATCTATTCATTGCTAGTAGGTTTTGAATTATTGAATTGAAAAAGCAAGTGTTCCCCAAATTAAACAATCCCCTGACAACGTAGCCACTTTTTCCGTAGGCACCAATGTCAAGACTAGCTTCTGACTTGATACTGCTCGTGATACTCCCCTTACCAAACCAAACATCCTCAGCATCAAGACTAGGCCCTTCAGATGGCCGCCCTTTAATCATCTTGGCAATGACCTGTAATACATCTTTTTGTTCAGCGCCATCCTCTACCTTTTCAGCAGGAATTAGTCTATCGCACGGGAAACACCATCGCAAATGAGGATTTTCAAATTGTACAGCCAAGTGGTGGTGGTACTGTCTTGCATGCCGAACTGCATGGCTCTGAGGAGTAGTAGGAAATCCAGCACCTCCGCACGAAAAATGACCACACTCTAAACAGATCCAAATGGCTTTAGACGCCGACTTTGATTCTCCACTTCCCTTCTTTTTGCCATGTTTACCTTTTCCTTTACCAGCCCGTCGATTAACTGCTCCTTCCCTGCAATCTTCACACTTAACAGGTCCTGAAGAGCCTAGTTTAGCAGAGACTTTCTCAACATTAATACCCTTATCAATATGGGGGCATAACTTTTTCTCATTCACAGCGATAACTTCATCCGCAGGTGCATTAACTTTTTCAGTGTCTTGTTGAGCAATAAGATTGGGAGATGCCATGGGATTCTGCTTCTCCTTTGCACCACCTCTAGCCTTTCTCTTAGCCTTTTTCACCATTATTCCCTACAATCAAATCCAGAAAGATCACAAACCCTTAATACAATACACAAATACATAAACAACTATGCTACGATATTCCATAAGCACCACTTCTTACCTTGTCCTAACTATACTTGTTAAAATCTACTTCTCAAAGATCAATTTACTTAGATGAATACATGACAGAAGCTCATCACATGATCATTCAGTTCACATAAATAGACCTAAAATGGCATAGAAGCCAAAAGCTAGATGTCACAACAACAACAAACCCAGCATAATCCCACAAGCGGGGTATGAGGACAATAAGATGTATACAGCCTTACCCCAACCTTAATGAGGTAGAGAGGCCGTCCCCAATAGGCCCTCATTAACCCCCTCCTCCTTTATCCAGGCTTGGTACCAACAATGTGAACAAGCTCATACAAGATTGCAAGTCCAGTGAAAAAAGCTAGATGCCACGTTGAAGGGAAAAACAGGACAAGATTGCAAGTCTAGTAATAATAATTTCATCCAATTAAGAAAAGCTTATTACTACAAGACAAAATCAACTAAACATATCTTATTCACTTCTCTTCAATCTTATTAACAAATCTACTTACAAACTCCTAATCAAGAAACTAAACAACACCAAAACCAAAATCTATCTATTGGATTACACACAAGTACATTCAAAAATTGCAAGTCTAATAACCCATCTCACAAATTTCAAAATTCAAACTCTTAACTATCAAATCCCAAATACCCAAAAACACAGCATTCACAAAACTCCAATAACTAAACAATAAACAAATCAGCTAAAATTGTCTTATTCCTTCCTCTTCTTGGTGAGTACTTTCAATCTTCATATCCATTAGATTAAAAATTCAAAAGGGTACCCTAAAAATCGTTTCTTTTTATTAATTTTTCACATAATAAGTCCAATCCATGAGATAAAAAATTCAAAAGGGTACCCTAAAAATCGTTTCTTTTTATTAATTTTTCATACAACAAGTCCAGATACACACATCCAAGTACCCCAAAAAATAAAAAATCAAGAACAAACAAGTTCAATAAAAGGGGTTGTAAGCATCAGAGATTCTCACCTGAAACTATGAATGAAAAAAGTAACAGTTTTTTCCCAGTAATTTCAACAGATTTAGTATATTTATCATATAGAAGGAGCAGCTACACAGAGAGAGAGAAAAAAACGGAAAAAAAACAAAAAAGAATGGGGTTTTTTGGAGCACTTCCTAGTAATAATTAGAGAAAAAATCTTTAAATAACAATGGAGGTGAAAAGATAGAGGTAAAGAGAAAGAAGGAGAATGTTTTAGTTCAAAAACCTCTAGATATGGCAAAATTAGGAGTTAGGGTTGTTAATGCAAGTGATTAGTGGTTAATTACTGATTACTACGTTTTAATCAAGGCTTATGTAGTCTAATAAGGTTTGGTTTGAGTAAACATCCTTTGGACAAAAATTATATTATTTATATACGATTAATATATTTTTTATGTATATATATTTTATAGATGTTCAACTTTTTCTGATATCGTTGTGAATATTCTTTTTATATTTTAAAATATTAAGTATAATAATTGGCTTTGTCGTGAGGGGCTGTGTTTTTGGTTACGAGCTAATTGAATTTAGTAACTTTGATTCAAATTTTATATTTATATGAAGAAATTTATTCAATTTGTACAAATTATTAAATTTTTATATTTGTATTAATAATTATATAAATTGTTAAATTTAAAGTATAATAACTTAAATAAGATTACAATACTAATATATTCGCTATAATCTCATAAAATGAAATTTTAAAAAAAATAATTCAAAAAGGACTAAAATTCTAATTTTTATGATTGTATGAAGAAATTAATCCAATTTACACAAAGTGTATATTTGTCTTGATAAACGTATAAATTGTCACATTTAAAGTACAATAACTTATACAAAATTACAATAATAATATATTTGATATATAATCTTATAAAACGAAGTTTTAAAAAATAATTAAGAAAAGAGTAAAATTCTAATATCATAAATCTCAAAATTAGTATGGATTTAATGTTCTTCTTTCATTTTCTCTTCTTCAATTTCTTATTTAGGGTTGCGTATCGATGGACTCAATTTGATTTTGAAGTTTATTGATTTACAGACATGCAAAGACATTATAGGATCACAAGATGTTGATTTATCGATTATCAATTGTTATTAGTTTGATGACCAATTTAATCATTAAGACTTGATTAAAAAAATAATTGAAAAACACTTAGAAATGTAGTGACAAATCAAATGAATTATGTACGTAAGTTGATAGATTGTGTCTTGCTCAAAAGTTGTCACTGTCACATTGTAGACAAATCGAAAGTTTGAAACAACTGAAAATAAAAGTATGAAATTGAACCCCAAGTCAAGACATTTATATATCGAATGATAAGAATATAATTTATTAATTTATTCTTAGGTCATTGATTAATCCGTTAAAAAAAACTTAGATCATTAAAAATCAATAAATAATTAAAATCATTATTTAAACAGATAAATCATAAGTCATTATTGATAAATCAATAAATAGTTGATCTAAAGGAAAATGTTATAATTAAGTATATTATTTAAATATGAATGTCCATAACTTCCATGTGTTATAAGTCCCCCCACTACGACCACAGTAGCTTCCTAACAAATCTCGAGGAAGAACTAATCAAAGAACATAATTATCTACTGTGAATAGAAGAAGATTTCTGGAAGCTAAAATCTCAAATAAATTGGCTAAAAGATGGAGATGCTAACACTAGATTCTTTCACACATCAACCCTCAATAGAAGAAGGCGTAATAGAATCTTAGCCTTGCAACAAGAGGAGGGAAACTTGATATATAACCAAAGCGAAATCCTAAACATAACTCTAAACTACTTCCAACACCTTTTTACAACAAGCAAATCGTACACAAACCCCCTCAAAACGGACACAACAGTAACAACCAAACAATTGATAGACCCAAACATAGGCAACATACCCACAAATGAGGAAATTTGGCAAGCAATTCAATCTTTCAAACCCTTAAAAGCCCCTGGGCCGGACGACCTACATCCACTATTCTTCCAAAAATATTGGAGAATCGTGGGAAGCACCATAATTAACCTTTGCCAAGAAGCTTTCAAAACTGGGCACATCCCACACGACATAAACAAAACGCACCTCTGCTTAATACCAAAAACACCAAACGCTAGCCACCTAAAAGACTTTAGACCAATAAGTCTATGCAATACAACTTATAAAACCATAACCAAAATAATCGCCCTCCGTCTTAGGCCTTATATGGATAAAATAATCGGACCAGGACAAACTAGTTTCCTGAAAAATAGACAAGCATCGGATAATGCTATTATTATTCAGGAAATATATTCACACTTTCAAAAAATGAAAGGTTCCTGAGCCAACATGATGCTGAAAATAGACCTAGATAAAGCCTTCGACAAGCTAGAGTGGTCCCTAATATACGACACTCTCCACCTCTTTAAAGTACCCCATAACCTTATTAAACTAATTATGTCATGTGTCACGACCAACAACATAGCTATCCTAGTAAATGGAACTAGAACAGACTACTTCGAACCTTCCAGGGAAATACGACAAGGAGACCCCCTATCCCCCTACCTCTTCATCATGTGTATGGAGACCCTATCACTCCGAATTGGAAAAGAAATCAAACAAAAGAATTGGAACCCGATCAAAATATCCAGAAAAGGACCCGAAATCTCCCACATATTTTTTGCGGACTATCTAATGCTAATAAGCCATGCCAACATAAAAAACTGCAAATGCATTGGAAGAGTGTTAGAAGATTTCTGCTCTGCGTCGGGGCAGTCAATAAATACTACCAAATCCAAACTAATCTTCTCCAACAACTGCCCTGAAGAAATTAAGGAAATTATCTCAAAAAACTTGCAAATCAGATATGGAAAACATATCGAGAAGTACCTAGGCTACCCCATTTCAGCAAAAAGATCACAAATACATAACTACCAATTTCTAATAAATAATATGAGGAAGAAACTTACAGGATGGAAAACAAAATTTCTCAACATAGCAGGAAGAACAACCTTAACAAAATCATGTCTAAATAGTATACCAACACACGTAATGCAAACAACAAAACTCCCTGCAACCATAACAAATACAATGAATAAAATACAATGAAATTTTATTTGGGGAAATACTACGGATAAAAAGAAACTCCACCTAATAAAATGGGATAACATTATCCAAAGTAAAGAGAAAGGGGGGCTGGGACTACAAAAAGTAGAAATAAAAAACCGAGCCTTATTAGCAAAACTAGCATGGAGAACAAACTCAAACCCATCAACACTATGGGTCTCGCTTCTACTTAACAAGTACACAAAAGAAAACAAACTTAACGAACATACAAAAGCCTTAAAACACCATAGCAAACTATGGAAGGACCTAATGGAAGGGTGGGATATCTGCAAAAAAAGTTTACAATGGGTTATTGGGGATGGCACCTTAGCGACATTTTGGTACAGCAAATGGCTACCCAACGACCAAACTATGAGAAGCCAAATCCAAGGACCATTAAGGGAATTGGATACTAGAATAAAATTTTCCGAAATAGTAACAGAGGGCACAATAAACGTACAAAAAATCCTATTCACCTTGCCACAAACCATCTTAACAAGCATTATGAATACATATACGTCTCCAACTAAGAAAGACACAATAACATGGGCACCTAGCACAAAAGGAACCATTACTACATCATCCGTCTATAGACTCCTCAAAGACTGTAACAACCTTCCAACACTGGACTTCAAATGGATATGGCAACTAGACTGCCCAAACAAAATAAAATTCTTTATCTGGCTCTGCCAACACGCAGCTTTCTTAAGAAATTAGGAATATTAGAGAACGATTCATGCGCCGTTTGCAATAAGTCAGAATCGATTCCAAACATCTTCCTGGAATGCACCAACGCAAAAAAACTTTGAAAAAATTTGAATTGCCTACAATACACCAACCAGATTCTCCAACACCACCAACACAAATGGCTTCTCCACCTACGAGATATGAAAACCAGCATCCCATCAAAAGTAATCTCCTGGAGAGAAGCCTTCCCCTTCTTCATGTGGAGTATATGGCTGTCAAAACATATAAACACATATGACAAAAAAAAATAGAATTTGTATCAAAACAGCCATAATGAAATCCACAGAATACATTGCCTTAAATAAAAATCCGAAGCAAAGAGTCAACACAATTACACGCATTAAATGGCTACCTCCGGCAAAGGGATTTAAACTAAACTGTGATGGCGCGTTCAACAAAAAGGAAGATAAGGGAGGAACTGGGGGAGTCATCCGAAATGAAAGAGGAGACTGGGCAGTAGGCTACACAAGTAACTTCAATGTCGGACACCACATCAAGGTGGAGCTCTTAGCACTCATCCAGGGTTTACGCATAGCAGCAGAAAGGAAACTAATCCCGATAGAAATCAGCACAGATTGCAACGATATCATAGACATCATTAAAAATGACCACCCCTTATATACTAATATGATCTTTGACTGCAGGGATCTTCTCAAACAGGTAGGGAACCCTCCCATTCAGCATAGCTACAGGGAGGCAAATAGAGTGGCAGATAAACTAGCCAAGGAAGGAGCAGGGATAACGGAAGCAAACTCCTTTTTTTGCATGGAAGTTCTGCCAGTGTGTGTATCAAGACTTTTGGAATCAGACAAAGGAGAAACTTTTTTTGTTAAGCCCAGAGGGCCAGTATATATATGTAATAGTTCTCTGAACACTACCCTACCCCGATCAGGTCCAAACCTGCCACTCCCTTGTAATATCGAATAGTAAATATTAATATAATTATCTTTGAAAATCCAACAAAAAAAACTCTAATATTATAGTTTTTTTTTCCCCGATGAATACATAGTCACACCTTATAAAAATAATTACTTTTTTTCATTATTCTAAATGCAATGAGTTAGTAAGTAACGAAAGAACAAATAGTAGAGATACAAACGAAGAGACATAAATTAGACTCTAGAATGATAATAATTAGAATGGACATCAGCGATAAATTAGTTTCTCTATGCCTTTTTCTTTTTTTAACTTTAGTGTTTTTTGCTGACTTACTCAGTATTCTTTAAGACAATTTATATATAAAGTATTTTTTGCTGACTTACTTAGTATTCTTTAAGACAATTTATATATAAAGTGTTTTTTGCTGACTTACTCAGTATTCTTTAAGACAATTTATATATAAATATGGTGTTTTTTAATGGATTAATGGTCAAGTCAATGAGAAAATTAAATATTTTGTCCCCCACACTAATAGGCCGTTAAAAATTTTCAACCGTTTATTTGATAATCCAATATTAAAATTTTATGAGTGATTTATCAGTTAAAGTTCGATTTATAACCTCCTTAATCAATATATATAACTTGTAGATGAAACACATGTTATGTACAACTAAGGAAATGATTTATTTTTATTTTTTTACTTAACAAGATGTTACCACTTTTTTTTTTTAATTACCCCCAAAAAAAAATTAAAAAATATTTTTATTTCCCAATTAAATGGCAATTAGAGGAAAAAAGTCAAAACCAACTATTTAAACAATTAGCCCTTTAATTCTCCATAATTACAAATCTTCCCCTGCCACTTTATATTTTCCTCTTTTGTCTTTCTTCAGCGTTTCTTTTGGTAAAGACCATCTTCTGATTCTTCTCCACCGACCCATTCAACTACTTCACAATGACTCATATCCTTCAAAATCCATGAATTTTTTCATGTAATTCTTGCACAATTCTTGCAAATTTCAGTTTTTTTATTGTTTTAATTGGTAAATTTGTTGGTATTTTGCTGAAGTTTGGTGTATTTTATGTTTTGTTCTGTGGGTATTTGAGATTCATGCTTATTGTTGTTTGTATGGTGTTTTATTTTGAAATTTTATGATAAAAATTGGATCTTTTTTGTGTTTAGGTTTGTGGGGTATTGAAATTGATTAAGATTTATGCTTATTGTTGAAGTTTTATTATAAAAATTGTACCTTTTTTGTGTTTAATTTTGTGGGGCATTTGAAATTGATTGAGGTTTATGCTTATTGTTGTTTGTATGGTGTTTTCTTTTGAAGTTTTATTATAAAAATTGGATCTTTTTTGTGTTTAGTTTTGTGGGGGTGTTTGAAATTGATTGAGATTTATAGTGGTTGTTGTTTGTATGGTGTTTTCTTTTCAAATTTTATGATAAACATTGGATCTTTTTTGTGTTTAGTTTTGTGGGTATTTGGAATTGATTGAGATGGTGTATTTTTTTTGAAAATTGTGAGTTATATGATAAAAATTGTATCTTTATTGTGTTTGGTTTTGTGGGTACTTTAGATTGAATGAGATTTTATGTTTCCTTGTGTGTCTAATGGTGTTTTCTTGATAGCATGATTTTGTGGATGTTTGGAATCTAATCAGATTTATGTTTTGTCTTTGTGTTTCTGGTGTTCTAGGTTTTTTTTTATTTGGGTAAAAGATTGTACCTTTTTTGTGTTTAGTTTACTGGATAGTTCAAATTGGATGAGATCTATGTTTCCTTTTGTGCATCATGGTGCCAATCTTGGTAACTTTTGAGTGTAACTTTGTGGGTACATGAAATTTAAGCAGATCTTTTTTTTTTTCTCGGTTTCCATTTGGTATCCGGTTACCCACATTGGAGCCTGACTAATCCGGATTCGCTCCGGTTAGTCCCACATTTGGGGTAAAACGCTCCCTCACAAATGCAATTTTGTATCCAAAGGGACTCGAACCCGAGACCTTGGTTAAAGGTGAAGGAGTACTTACCACTCCAGCTCAACGCTTGTTGGTAGATCTTTTTTCTTTAAAAAAAGGTTTTATGGTGTTCTTGTTTTGGATTTGTGTATTTTTGTGTTACCTTGACTGATTCAGACGAGGAAATCAGAGGGAAAAGGATCGGGAAAGAGCTGCAGCTCGGAGTGGTAAAGGCAAGAAGGGAAACGATGATGGTTTGACTCCTGAGCAGCGTCGTGAAAGGTTTTACTTATTTTCTTAATTATACTTGTTGTAGAGGTTCAATGTCTTTCGCCTTGTGTTAATTATTGGATTTTGAGTTTTAATGTTTATATGTTTGTTGAATGTAGGGATGCAAAAGCTCTTCAAGAGAAGGCTGCAAAGAAAGCAGCAAAAGAGGCAGCCGGGGGCAGCAATGCTGGAACTAAGGATACCAAGAAATAGAAAGCTAGGTGTTGTTACTTCCATTGCAGTCAGTAAATCGTTGTTCTTCTTTGTTTGTTATGTTATTCACTGTTTAAATGTTGTGATATACAACTCGCCATGCCTGGATTGTCAATCCATGCGGTTTTGAACTATCTTGTCTTTCTTTTAATATGATAAACTCCACCTCCTAATCACCCGTGTTTCAGTTGTTGCAATACTTATGCCAGTTGTGTTGATAGTGTGTTGTAATGCCCCTCGTGCGTGGAATTTATGCAATGGAAAAGACAGGGTTGATGTGATACCAATGTCATTAGTGTATCTTTTTGTGCTATTTGCAAGTTTGTTTATTGGTTTATTCCTTTTACTTGAGCCGAGGGTCTATTGTGGAAAAACCTCTCTACCTTGTGAGGGATAGGGTTAAGGTCTGCGTACACACTACCCTCCCCAAACCCACCCCATTCGTGGGATTACACTAAAAGTATGTTGTTGTTGTTTGTTGTGTTATTCCATTACTGAGTATGCATTCATTGAATGCAGAAGGTTTCCTTCCTAGTAAAACTGTTTTCTTGGAAAACAGAACAAAGGCCTTATTGGTGTTCAAAACTTCTGCACTATATTCTCTAGATGCAAATGATGGTCTAAGATGTGATATCCGGTAGCTTTCAGATTATTTGTGGATGATGTTAATATACCTTTAGGAGAGCTGTGATCTTTGTGGTGCCGTTACCTTCCAATATCCAGGGCTTCAAAAGTAAAATAGGTGCTTCGAGACAGTTCTAGCCTCCTACCTCCCAAGGTAGGGGTAAAGGTTCGCTACCCTCCTCAGATCCCACTTCCGGGATTACACACTCGGTATGTAGGTGTAGGTTTGAGACAGTTCTATATGGATAAAGAAAGACTAGATAATAGTTTCTGCACTTGCCTGGTTGGTACATTAACCTCACTATATAGAGGGATTTTAGGAGCTAGCTTCACAGTGAATAATAATGTTATCGCTCATTCAATTTCTCTCTGAAGTTTTCGATCACACCATATCAGTGTTCAACAATAGAAAAAGTACTGTATAATTGCTGCACTTAACTTACGATTCCCGCTAGTTAGAGATATTGTATAATGGTCGATGAAGTGAGTGAAAACCATAGGAGGAGACCAGGATTTAAATTCCAGCAAAAACAAAGATGCTAGATGAATTTCTTTGCATCTGCTCGAGTCTTGTTAGGCAGAGTTACCTGATGCCAATGCTGATGAGGGATTAAGTGGAATAGTCGAAGACACCTAGAGTTATTAAGGGGTGCATGTAAGGTGGTCCAGACAGTGTCTGAGCTTTCAAAGAATTTAGTCAAAAGCCTCTTATAGATTGTCCATACGCATAACGACTTGCAACTCACTATCAACATTTCCAGTTTACATAACTGTGTTTGCGAGATAATGTGTTCTCGATGTGTGGTAAGTCGTATCTGAACTGCCTATGCTTGTGAACTTACCCTGTTGTGTTGTTCCTACAACTCAAATTGCTCTCAAGTCTTTTGTATTATGAGGAAAAACCATCAGCCATGAAATCTGTAAGTGTTTCTGATTTTTGTTGTTTAAATGGCTTGAGAAAACTAAGTTGGTTTTAGATTGTTTGTAAAGAGTGAGTAGGTGTTTCTTACTTGAAAACTAAGTTGCTCGGAGTCTCCAAAAATGCTTTGGCATCTGTGTCAGATCCTTCAAAACTACACTATTTTTTAAGGATCCGACACTCACCCGTCAACATTTTTGAAGAGTCCGAGCAATCTGCTTGAAAATATAGCATCATGTCAAACTTCTTCAATTTCAAGAAAAAGAAAAGGAACAAAAGAATAGAAGATGGTTTTATTGTTGGTCAGAACATGAAATAATTAGGGTACGAATTTTTGTTTCAATTTATGTGACATTCTTTTCTTTTAGTAAGAATGTTATTTATTTTTTCATATTTAGTAATAATTTAACTTGACAAAAAAAAAAACAGGAAGATTTGTATATGATTGGTACAAAGATTTCAATAATTTGCTATAGATTACAAGTTCAAAAGTTTTTTTTTCCGATTTATTCTAAAAAAATGTCACCTTTTTATATTGATGGATCATTTACTTTTATAGCCAAAAAAAAAAAGGAGTAAATTCCACGAATTTCGATTAATTTCATGGATAATCTTGTTATTTTTTGTCAGATATAAATATTTGATAATTTTGTCGAGTAACGGTTAAATAGATGGGAAGATTCACCTAGTATTTTTGACCCGTGGTTTCTTTCACTTCGTTGATCATTTGGCTACATGTGCCATGATAGAGTGATAAAAGCGTCCCATTTAATAAGTTAATTTTTCAGATAAGATGATAACACAATTCAACATAGATGACGAAGTTGGAAATATCAATTTTCCATCGACCTCTACATTTTATATTAAGAAAACAAAAAATATGCTAAAAAAAAATTTCAAAGCAGATGAAGGGGAGCCTCCAAAGTTGAAGCAACGATAAAGTCATTTTCGTGTGATCTATAGATCATGAATTTAAACAGTGCAAATAACGATAATACATTTGTTAGAGTAAAGTGTTTATATTATAGCCCATATTGTGCGATCCTTTTTCATATGAGACGTGGATGTGGGAAATTTTGTGCATCGAGTTTGGAGAAGTATATACCAAAAGCCTTTAATAGTTGGCTTGTAGTTGAAGCAAATAGAGAATAAAAGAACATGCATCTAACAAGCAAAGATGTGCCTTTAATTATTCTACATTTATTCCCACTTTATAATAAGTAAAATATATATAAAGAATTTTTTATGCGATCGTCAAGTTAAGTTGACCTACAGTAACAAATAACTCTTCCATAATCCATCACATCCATCCAAGTTTGAATGAGTAATCAATTCATTTTGATCTGTCATTTAAATTTGGACTGATATGCGCTAAAATATATAATCCAAATTGCTACGTGAGGAGTTTTGACAGAACATTTCTTTTATTTTTATTTGATATGTTATACATAATCATAATTCAATCAGATGCTCAGTACATCACAAAAGAAAAAGAACTAATTGAAACAAAGATTAACATGCATCATAAAACGATAAAAATCGACTTTTTCCCTTTAAATGGTTTGATCTTTAGTTTTTGCCTTTAAGAACTCCAAGTTATGACTAGTTATTTAGAAACTAAAGTCATTCCCGAGCATAACTTATGAGATATTATAATACGAAAATATAAACTTATGTCTCCGAAAATAATAAACTTATGTCATTGCTGAATTTGGGCCTGGAGATTTAGGTCCAAGTATCAGCCCAATTTTGGTTCACTCTGTGGCCCAAACTAGTGATACGTTCTATTTAGCCCAAAGATAAAAGCGGAAACCGACAAAACATACAATAAATAAAAATTACGCAAAATGACAAACATTTAATGGTTATTATGTACCTTAGCTATAATTTCAGTCATTTATTTGCGGCTACAGTTTGATTAATTTTGCTAGAATTTGTATAATTCGATTTTTAATTGTACAAATTTAGAATTTGTTGATACATTTGATTTATATAAGTTATGAAAAGTTCATAGCTATATATACATGATTTGTATATACTTACCATATTTGTATATTAACAAGTGAAATATACAAATGAAAACACCCATAGAAAACGAAACTATAGTTATGAAGCGTAATAACTAATTAGGCAAATTATAACTAAGGGGTATAATTAAGTCATTTCTCTTTGATACTTATAAAATTTGCTCAAATATTTTCAAAAAAGAAATTCTAAAAATATTTTTCAAAGAAATTTATTTTAAGAAGTAATCATCATAGTGAAGAAGTTATAATAAGAGTCAAATGAGTCATTGTTGGATCTTCTTTTAATTAATTAAAATAATTTAATTTTAGTAGTCAATTTTCATGATGCAACGTTTGCATAAATATTTCAATATGTGGCCAAAAAATAAATTATTGACATGTGAATATATTTATATTTAATTTCATCTTGTGCATTACAAATTTGTGGAAAATAAAACAAAAGACAATTTTTATTTAATTATATATTGACAACAACAATAATAATATTATCGTAAATAGATCTTATCGTTATCTCATGGAGATAAAATCTAGAAGTTGTTTCCAATCGACTCCTGATTCAAGTAAAATATTTTAAATGATCAATTTAAAAGAGAAAATACGAAAAATAAAAGAGGATGTATCTAATGACCTCATATAAAAATAAACTTTTTTTTTCATAAAATAATATTAGCATAGATAATTAGGTGCAAATGTGGTCCTAATTTTGGTTTATCCTTTTCTTAATAACGTGCAATCCACACTAATCATCATATATAGGCTATATGTTAAAGTTTAATTAATATAATGTTTATGGATTTAATCAATATTATCATCTTTAATACTCCTATTAATATGAGATAATTAATTATGCATTGATTTAATTTTTTTTCTTTGAATTTAATTTCGAATAAGATTGATTACCAACCTTTTGGCATGTTTTCTCAATTAGCATTTTTTAGTTTCTTTTTAAGAAAAAAATTACGCAGATAAACAAACATATACTAGTTAATCAGCTAATATAGTTATAATTTGAATTAATTATTTTTCATGATTTATACAAACATTGTGCACGATTATACAAAAGTTGTGCGCGAATCAAATTGTATAGCGAAATATGTGAACACTGTGAATTGTATAGCGAAATATACTAACACTGTGAATTGTATAGCAAATTATATAAATGTATACAAATGTTGCATGAATTATACAAACGATGTTATAATTATAATTACAAAATGTAATTATCCAAACTATAACTATTGACCATAATTAGGTTTTATATATTTACCATTTATGCCAAAATTTACTCTTTTTTATAGTATTATTTTGTTATATTATGTTACGTTATAATTATCTCTTATTTTGTTACTATCTATTATATTTTATATTTTTACTAATTTTTTCTAGACTATTTTATTTTAAGCCAAAGGTCTATTAAAAACAGTCTCTTTCGTAGTATTATTCAATTATGTAAGTAATGTTTCTTAATTAATTTGTGGTCCTTAATTACTCTTAGATTACAAAACATTCGATTCCTTCCTTTTTCTTTTTAATTATATATTACTTTTATTTGCACTTTTTCTAAATATTCTATTTTTTTCTCTCTTCATAAGCATGCTTGGCAATAAATTGTAAAAAGGTTAATTATTTAATTTAAAAAAAGAAAAGAAAAAAAAGTGCTTAATAGATACCTTCAACGATCAAAACTAGCATAAACAAAAACAATTGATCTCTTTCCGTTATTTTAATTTTGATGAACAGAATTACCTATGTAATAGATATCCTGTGGAACTAGTCAAAATGCACACAAGCTGACCGAATATATATCAGAGTTATTAAAAAAATTGTAAAAAGGTTCATTATTCAATTTAAAAAAAAGAAAAAAAAAACTTAATAGATACCTTCAACGATCGCAACTAGCACAAACAAAAACAACAACTCATTTCTTCCCGTTATCTTAATTTTGGTGAACGAAATTACTTATCTGACAAATGTTTCGTGAAACTAGTCAAGGTGCACACAAATTGTCCGAATATGTACTAGAGTTATTAAAATGAAAAGAAATTGTAAAAAGGTTCATTATTCAATTTAAAAAAAAAGAAAAGAAAAAAAAAATGCAGATACCTTCAACAATCACAACTAGCACACACGAAAACATTAACTGATTTCTTTTCATTATCTTAATTTTGGTGAACGGAATTATCTGTTTGACAAATATTTCGTGAAATTAGTCAAGGTGCACACAAGCTTGCCGAATATATACCAGAGTTATTAAGAAAAAGAAAGAAATTGTGAAAAGGTTCGTTATCTAATTTTAAAAAAGAAAAGAAAATTAAAGAAAGTGCTTAATAGATACCTTCAACGATCGCAACTAACACAAACAAAAACAACAACTGATTTCTTCCTGTTATCTTAGTTTTGATGAACGAAATTACCTATCTGACAAATGTTTCGTGAAACTAGTCGAGGTGCACACAAGCTGACCGGACATATACTACAATTATTAAAAAGAATACTTTCAACAACAATGGAGTAGTTACATAAATTTGAATTATTTTATTCTAATTCTTACATAATACTTAATTAACAACTCCTTTTTTGTCGTTTAGGCTAAACTAAACAAACTTATCCTAGGATTATGAAAATGTCAATGGTGGAATGAATATGACACCTTAATTAAATTAATTAAAATTATCAATTAAATTAATCCATTTTACATTTGTGGCCCAAATTTAAACTAAGGGAAATAAAATATAATAATTAACAAATTAACGTTGAGTCACTATATCGCGACACGTGTTGCGGTCCCATTTGTTGTCTTATTATTTTGTCAGAATTTCAGCTTATCTACCAGCTAATTAATGGTTGGTCCATAATTATTTTAATTTATCTTTTTCTAATTTTATTAGGTTTTACTTAATTAATTAAATTGTTTAAATAACCATAAATTGTGTCTAATTGTTAAAACAACCAAAAGGTGCAATGGGGTAGATCGTGGTTATAAAATAAATAGCCATTTTGGTGGAAGTCATGATGGTTTGTTTGTTAATAAGGAGTATTTTTGGGCAAGTACTACATAGTTTTCGTACTAATAAAGGATAATATTTTATTTTAATTAAAAAAAATCTCGTATTTCTACGTGTATTGCCAAATGTATACTTAAAAATATACATACATACATATATACTCGACCTAGTTCTGTTAAAGTGAGCTTTAAATACTCGAAAAGGAAATACTATCTATGCAATTAATTTAGATTCGCACTGAGAGGGATAATTAAAAGGGCAACACTTCTAGGCCATCATATATATTTCATCCTGCAAATATAATCTTTGGGATTAATAAAATATTAGTGCAGAGAAGAAGTGTTGAAACTCCTGTTAGGAGGTGCGAGAGGTTGAAGTTAGGGGTACGGTTACGTGGAAGGGTAGAAGTAGACCGAAAAAGTATTTGGGGGAGGTGATTAGCTAGATAGGATATGACACAACTTTGTATCACCCAGGACATGACCTTAGATAAAAAGAAAAGGAGGTCGCGTATTAGGGTAGAAGACTAGTAGGCTAGTAGGGGTGAGATGATGTCTTGCCTTGTGATATAATAGGAATGTAAGGTTAATTAGTCGTGTCATTATATATTGTGTTGTTATTGATCGTCCTTTATTTTGCTATTTGTATTGTATTTATGAGTTTTACTATAGTCATTTTTGTATCTAGTAATTTATGCTTTTAGGGCTGATATATTTGCGTTGAGGGTTTTTCGGAAACAACCTCTCTATCTCTATGAGGTAGTGGTAAGATCTGCGTACATTTACCTTCCCCCAGACTCCACTTGTGAAATTTCATTGGATAAGTTATTGTTTTTGAGATTAACAAAATATTAGATTAATGTCTATTATCTACAAATATTTTTTCATAAGATTTTTAGTTTGTTCGATAGATCGTCGGACCTTTAGATTGTGACATGCATGTTTATCATCTCTAAAAATTATTTGTTTTATTATGAGCAAATTATAGAAATCCCATACTTTACCTGCATAATCTCAATATATACCAACTTTTTCTGAAATTACTAAAAAGCCCTTATTTTTTAAGAAACATCGATACATAAACATCAACATTGATACAATGCAAATTTTAGGGTTATTGATGATCTG
>JBCEWC010000815.1:0-48973 GCA_038996855.1 Solanum aculeatissimum | reverse complement strand
ATTCAATTAAATACTTCAAAATTTAAAGAATCCAACATTAAAGAAAGCTTAAAATCATAATTTAAAGAGGAGGGTTCATGGATCTTCATGGATGAAAGGGAAACCATGAATCAAACCCACATACCTTGAAATTTATCAAAAGGATTGAATGAATTAGCAACAAAGATGATTTTCCCCAAATTTTTTCATGCTTTCATCAATGGAGGTCAAGAGAATTGAGAGAATTTTAGAGTGAATTGGAGAGTGTTAGAATGGATGAAAAAGAGTTAGGGTTTGATTTAGGGGAGTTAGGAGACCTTAGAAAGACTAAAAGGGGCATAGGATCTAATTAAATTACGAATTAACCATTAATGAAACAGACTAAATCACTTAAAATAGTATCTCATGGAAGGCCGACAGTGCCCGTCTAGAGGCTCACGAATTGTGAGCCTGTCCGTGAGATCTCACTTAGTCTTGGCTTCGACTTGAACTCTCGAGGGACTTTCTGGATCACTTAACGAGTGGCCTCACGGATCGTGTAGCTGTACACAGACTTTGTACTAGTCAATAGAGCATCACTTGGTCCGAAGTCTAGCCGCGAACCTTGGCCAAATCTCTGGATCACTTCACGGGACCCCCTTATTGACCGTGAGACCTTACAAAGACCGTGAAGTGGTCCGTGAGGCTTCACTTGGTTCCGACCACTTAAATACAACCAATAGGTACCAAAATTTAACCACAACCAGTTCAATACTAACCTTGACCAACCATTACAAAGTTTGAAAATTTTTGGGTCATTACATGCCCCAAGAGGGTACCCTTGGTGTGGACGACACTAAAAAACCATTCCTATCTCCCAAGTGAATCGCTTGGACTGATCAATAGTCCAATCACACAGCGGAAGACTCATTCAATAATTGAGAGATAGTAAAGTGGGCAATCTCAATTAAAACTCAATAGGGAAAAGACTTTTAAAAGAGAAAATCTCTATCAAACTCTAAATCATACATATAATTTTAAAACATCAAGTCTCGATATAGAGACATCACCTCAAACTCAACTTTGTGTAGTCTATCAAGATTGTATCACTACTATCTAGATGGTGTCAATGATAGGTTCATGGCTACCTCAAATCAAAATAAAAATACTAAACTCAAAAGTAAGAAAGACATCAGTGGTATCCTCCGAATATACGGGAGGACTCACCAATCAACTGATTGAAAATAAAATCCTCAACGATGTATATGTTGATGATCTCTAATACATGTCTTTGCATCATAAAATGATGCAGATCCAAATAGACGTACGTATATAGAACGTATGAGTATGAAAAATAGCTAAAAAGGAAAGAACACAATCAAGGATACTCAACTCAAGCGACACAACTCAACTATCAACTCAACAATCAACTCGACTCTGGAGACTCAACTCAACCATCAACTCAATTTAGAAAGACTCAACTCAATCAATAAGGAACTCAATTAGAATGTCATAAGTTTAAAGAAAAAAATATAGTTTAGATAGAGATCAATCATATCCAATCCAATCAGATTACTATCAAGACCTATTTTGGAGTTTCTCTTATCTGACAATAATCACTTATGAGTCAGTGATCGTATAACAATCTCATTGATATTTCCATAATTGTTCAATACTTTACCTGGGTAAAGGATGAATCAACCTGTGACACCCTATAACTCTATTCTTAAATGTACCTATGTTTCAAGACTTATACTTATATGTGAGAAGTGTATTAGGGTCATAAGAGACTTCTAGCACTTAGTCGAGTTCAAACCTTTCTTGTAAATTGAGTTTCTAATGTTAGATTATGAAAAGGTCAACTTTAAATGACCATAAATCCTAGCACAGAAAGAATCAGTGTCCTATGACCTACCAAATGAAATCTCTCTGAATTATCTTTCTAAAGCAACAGATTTCACCTCATTTAGAGTTTGAAGTCAAAATATATGACCATTTTACTACAACTGCAAAAGCAGAGGTAAACCTATGAGATGACTTACGAGTCGTGGATTGAAGTACGGCCCGTCTGGTATCTGTTGGGAAAAATTCCTAAAATTTCATTTTTTGGTTTCAAATTTGACGGATCCATCTAAGGGTCATAGAAACTTCCATCAGTCGTAAATTGGAATCGTGGAATCAATCCAGAGACTTAAAATTTTACCCTAAAGTTTATGGAATGGTTACTACGAGCCATGGAAGTTTCTATGGGCCGTAGGTGGGCCTGTGGACGACTTTGACAACATTTTAAGAAAGGATATTTGGTCTTTTTTCATCCTTTCAAAGCCTAAACCTGACATTTTTACATCTAAATAAATCCCTAAACATATCAGTTCACCCTTTTTAATGCTAAATCACATCATCCAACTAAGAGCAATGTTTCAAGGGATAAAAGGCCTAGGGTTTGAAATAAAAACTTGAGAATTCTTTCAAGTTGTTCCAAGACTCAAATTTTCAAGTATGTAAGGCTAATCAAAAACATGAATTATGTTCTTCCATGTACCCAATAACCCGAATTGATGGAGTTGTGAATGAATTGATTCTCCCATGACTATTTCTTGAAGGTTTTTCTTAAATTCTAATATATATCTATGCAATCTTGCATGAAATTACTATTTTATGAATTAAATACTTGAAATTAATTGATTTTACTTCCTACATGAACCCTAGAATGAATTCTTATTACTTTTGCATATTATACTTAAATGGGTAAGCATGAGTATAAATTGAGTCTAAATAGTCTCTACTATTCCTGAATGTTTTTAACTTTGTTATTTGTTGACTGAATGCTATGAGTTAGAATGATGCATGATTGAGTTTATTGAGTCAAGAGTTGAACCTCAATAGAATGTAACCAAAGAGTTGATAGTTTATGTGATAAATTGAGTTGACAAATATCCAATGAGTCTAGTTGAATGAGTTAACCACAGGGTTGATGTCTTATGAGCATGTTGAGCCTTGGGAGGAGTATTGAGCACTGAATTAAGTAGGAGTAAGTCCAACTCTAACTCAATAACTACGTGGCCAGCATAGGAGAGGATTAAACCGTAAAAAGTAGATGTTTCCCTATTGTCCCAAAAAGAGGACTTGATTTTATTATTGTGGATCCACTTATGGGATGTCTTTTATCCTGGTAAGGTATTTGATGGATGAGGCAATGACATCACTTCGTTGTATCATCACCGGCTCATAGGTGATGGTTGTCGGTTAGAGAAGCTCCCAAATAGGCCTTGATAGTACTCTGAGTGAATTGGATTAGATGGTATGTTAGTGGTCATTGTCTAAATTGTATCCTTACTTTAGACTCTTGACTTAATGATTGAGTTCCCTACTTCTTGAGTTGAGTTATTTTGAGTTGATGTTATTCTACCTTTACATGTTTCATTTTACTATTTTACATACTCATATATTCCACGTACTGACGTTCATTTGGGGTTGTAGGTTTTCATTATGTAGAGATAGGTACTAGCGGTCATCAATAGGTGCCCCCATTGAGGATCTATTTGCATTCAACTGACTAGTGAGTCCTCCCTTACTTTCAGAGGATATCATATTTCTTTTTTAACTTTAAGTTTAGAATTATTTTATTTTATTTTGAGGTAGTCATAGGTATGTCATTGACACCATTTAGTCAGATGTTTAGAGACTTCATAGACTAGACTGTCGAGTTATGATTGGATGTTATTTTTTACTAGTTTCTCTCACATTAGTCTTACTTAGTTAATGGACAGATTATTTGGTCATTGACCTTTGATTATCATTTTATCATTGCATTTCTTTAAGTATTCTTATTCATTGATATCTCTAGCTATTAGAATGTGATTGAACGAATGTGATGAGGACAAGTGGTTCGATTGGTGGCTAGAAATATTCTCTGAGTACTGGTCATGCCAAGGGTACCCTTCCAGGGCATGAAACAACTAATCATGGATCTAGGCCAATCAATCAAGTCCCTATAAGGGGCATAAAAAGGGAAACATCCAACTTGACAGTTAAATCCTCTCCTATATTTGGCGATGTAATTATTGAGTTCAAGTTGAACTTACTCTCACTCAATTTGCTGCATTATACTTCTCCCAAGAGTCAATACTCATAAAACAATCAATCCAATCAATGAGTCTCATAAGAACTCTTATCAATCTATCACAATCAAGCCTTTCAGCCTATTAACCATCCAATCAGTACCAATGATACCTTTCAAAAAGGGTTTAGACAATCCTTAAGAGGGCTATCAATTTAGACCAATCATTTGAGTTTGATTACGAAGACTCTCAGCATCATCAAGTTCTATCAACATCTTCATCATGTTCAATCACAATCACAATCATTCTATCTGTTGACACCCAATTTTGACCGACCTAAACCCTTTTTAGATCGTCATTTAGTTAAAATAGGTAGTTTTTAAAATTTTTAAAATAAACGGGTTTATTTGCAATAATTACGTTTTTTTTATATATATTTTAATATTCAAAATTTGCTCATTTTTTTTCAAAATTACTTTTTTTATATACTATTAGTAATAATGTTATTAGTTTTTACTCTTATGATCATTTTAAGTAGTAAAAAAATATATATATAATATTTTACGGTAATATTTATTATTTTTAGTATTAATAATATATCAATATCGTATCTTGAATATATCATAAATATATTTTAATATATATTATTTTATAAGTTCTTTAATAAAAAATAATAATAATAATTTCAATGTGTTTAATATTTTTCGCACATAGTGTGTACTTTCTTTACGTAAAGTTTATCATTTAAAATATCATATATTTTATAAATATTATAATTAATTAGGTGACGGTCTATTCAATTTCATCCCAATTTATCCAATTCGTAGCCTTTTCTATAAATTTTATTTCAAGCCTAGTCAATTTTCCTTGAAATTTGTTTCGATTCTAGTCAATTCTTGTGCAATCTCTTACGATCCTAGCCTAAATTGAGTCAATTTGTGGTTCAATTTTAAATTTCAACTCAATTTCATTCAACTTGAATCGGGGTCGACCCATTTGACCCATAATCCACCCCATATTTACAAAATCAATCTCAACCATTCATCTCGTTTAATCCAACAGCCCGCATTAATTTTCTTTCAATTTTCCATTTTTACTTTAACACCCCAAAACCCTAACCTCACTTCTTTTTCCCCTTTTCAATTTTGAAAACCCTAGTCATCATCCCCTTTACCTCTCTCTCTCTCATCTCTCTCAGCCATCAACCCCTCTTTCCCATCGTCATCGCAGCAGCGACCGGAAAACCAATCCGCCGTCGCGATCCCCTCTTCTTATCTTCTCCCTCACCATCGAAACCCTTCGCCCTTGCCGCCGGAAAAATCAGCGAACAGCATCGCGGCCAGCCCCACCATCCGCGACCCAGCTGCTGGCAGCACCAACCCCCTCCGTCGTCTTCCTCACCCGTAGCCGCCGCGAAACCTGAACCTCCGCAAGTCATCGTCAGTCCCTCTCTCCTTCTTCGTCGTCCCCTCCAAAACAGCGGTGCCGACCCCTTACCTTTCTCTCTTCGTCTCCTCCCCTCGAAAGCAGCAACCATGGCTGCCAACTCCAACAGCCATCGGCGAGGCCCCATCGCCGATCTCCACCATGAAACCATGGCGTCAGCAAAACTCGGACCTCGGCAACCCCACCAAGCCCCTCTCCGACGAACAACCACCAGCAACAACACCACCGCGGAGCAGCAACCATAAAACTCCAACAACTGTGGCAGGTCAAAATCCGAGAATGAACTAAACTCGGTTTGAATGTTTTACATATTTCTGTTTATTTTCCTTATTCTGAGTGTCATCTGGTTGCATGCTGCTTAATTTCGATTCAAATTACTATATTTTAGGCATCAATTGAACTGTTAAACTATGATTATGTGTGTTTGTCGAATTGGTTCCGTTGTTCGTCTATTTTTATGTTGGCATACGATTCTGGTTCAAGCAATTTTAATGTGTAATTATGACTATTTTCTTTGATTCTTACATCGAATTGAAGTTAGAATAATCAGTTAATTTCCTCCTTTTTCCTGCATATTTGATTGATAGTTGTTAGTCAAAATAATATTAGATTTCAATCTTTACTTGTATGAATTATGCAATCTGTGGTTTAGATTCAACTTCCTTTCTCATTTTTGGTAAGATTCTGTCTATACTCTTTGATTACAGAAATATTTTGTTTATTTTACTTCTTTATTTAAGGAAAATTTTAAATTGATTAATTTACCTACCTTTAATATGAATTTTAATTGTTATCATTACTATATTTAAGCCTGACAGATTTTACTCTTTTATTAAAGGAAACCTTTATTTGATTTACCCCTAATTGATTTACTCAAAATTAGAGAATGAATTTTCTTTTCTCTTAGTACCCTAAATAATTTCTTTTTTTACTGATTTTTATTCCTTTATTTTTGGAAAAGTTTTTGAAGATTTACAAATCTATTTATTCTTTTACCATTTTTAATTAAATCTTTTCTTATTTTTGGTAAATCTTTTGACCGAATCTCGTGATTGATTTAAGTATATGTTACTGCTTTGATTATGGTAAAATTTAGTCTGCTATATTATTTTCTTACCTTATTTATATTATTCTTTTCCTTGCATATGTTTTCCCTCAACTATAAATAAGGATCACTTATTCATTCTGAAGACAGAGAACTACACAGTCGAAGGACTCACCTCTTTTCAAAATTGCTCTCTTATTCTCTCTCAAATACCTTGTTAAAACATTTTGATAATATTATTTTCTCAAATTCAAGAATCGAGTTTAGATTCTAGTAATCGTGGAATTAACTGGTATGTCTTCAATCTCTTCTTGTTATTTAAACTCTTTGTTTAAATTTGTATTGGTACTGCTGTTCCGCTTTAAGTGTTGCAGGTCCCAACTTGTTGCAAAACGTAGGGGTGTGAAGAGTCGCCTGGAGACGGGAGTGGATTCGAGGAACCCTTGAAGTTTTTTTTAATTTTATTTTATTGTTTTTTTTTAATTATTGTTGCGTTTCTACTGCTTTCAGTTGTAATGTATAATAAAATTGGGGATCTAGTAAAAGGGGGAGGGGAAATAATGTGCTAACTGTTTTCTTTTTTCTTCTTTCGCTATTTTTCTGTGTTGTTTTATTTCTTAGAACAATTAGGCAATAATTTTAGGCAATCTCAACATTAGGTTTCAATATCTCCGTCTAGGATTTAACATAAAATTTTGTGTGTATTACTCGATTTAGGTGTGATTAATAAGTAATTAAAACAAGTATGTTTTAAATAAATTCTCTTAGAAATCATGCTTATAGGACCTTGTTTGTTTAAAAAATATGTTTTACCATGCCTATAGGTTTCCACAAGTCTTCTTTCTTTACTAGCATGTTTAAAAGAATGTGTTTTTAGATATCATGCTTAAATTTTCAATTCTGTTTCAATGCTTGCGTTTAACTTATCTTATGTCTTTTATTATGCTTTTAGGTTAGAATAAATTTTATGTTCTTAAATTGTCAACCACTTTTCACGTGTTATATATAGAAATCATGCCTATAAGATTTTAGTAATTCTTTAAAGTATGTTTAGATATAATGCCTATAGGATTAAATCATGCCTTTAGGACGATTACTTTTTAATATCTAGAAAATGATGCCTTTAGGACGATTATTATTTAGAAATCATGTCGAAAGGACGTTTGTTATTTAAGCACTTAGAAATCATGTCTTTAGGTAATTTACTATTTTTTAAATACCTAGAAATCATGCCTTTAGGATTTTTAGAAATCATGCCCATTAGGATATTTAATATGTTTTGCTAAGAAATCATGCCTATAGGACTTTCATAGATTTCTTTTTAAATATATAATAATTTTATCACCTTTAAGAATCTCTCTACATGTTGAAATGTTTAAATATTATTTTGCACAAAACACTTAGCATGACACTATTACTTGCACTTGTATGTGTTTTCAAGCATGTTAGAGAGGAGGCATACTTGAAACTTTTATGTGCTAACTGCTCGTTTTCTTATGTTTTGTTTGACGCGAGTCTTTAGGAAACCTTACATTCTTTTTAAGTCTAGAACCACCAAATTTAGAAGTCCAATGCCTCTTGGACCTTAGGAGGGACGTTAGGCACTTTAGGATACGACTAGTATTTTATTTCTTTTAGTAAGCTTTAAGTTAAATATAAATAATCAAACTTAGGAGGAGTAGGGGTAGATAGGACCCTCGAAAGTGATGAAATTAACTCGAGCTTAAAATGGGAAAGAAACTTTGGTTTTCGTCCCTTAGCTTAAAATAAGCCTTGTGAGCTAAATATGACAAACTTGATTTGTCTTCCGAAAAAATAAAGTCGAGTCTCTGATCCGAGTGGTAAATTTTCGCTTAGTGCAATTCCTTTTTCTTTCTTTTTTGGGGTAGTCAGAATTTATTCTCTTGCTAATTATTGTTTTAAATTCTTTATTCACTTCGGCAAATCTTTTAGAAAACAATCTTTAAATAATTTACTTTACTAAAATAATTTTGACCTTTTTAATCTTCTTTTCTCACTTAGAATATATTTTTACGATAATTTTTTAAATAAATAAGAGACCTTTATTTGTGACCCCCACATAGGATAGACACGGTCGGGACCCGCATTTGCGGACTTCGAGGGGTGCCTAACACCGTCCCCTCAAGGTAACCTGAACCCTTACCCAATCTCTGGTAGTACGACCTTAGCCTTAGAAACTAGACCTAGAATGGTGTCCTAATGCACCTCAAATCATTAGGTGGCGACTCTTCAAATTTTAATCCCAAAAGAGTCGTTGCCACGTCATCGTCCAGGTTCCCTTTTTCCGCCAGGAAAAAATGGGGCGCGACACTATCGAGGCTCTGACTCAACCCCTAGGTTCATTTATGCACATCTTTTATTAAATAATATCTAGAATTTATGAAATAAATTATGCAAAATATTTTTTCAGTAAATCAAGTTCATGATGATCATCAAACATATAAAAATATATATGGAATATATAGTTAATAAGAATACCTTCAAAAAAGCATGCATGGAGACTCAATATTTTCACAATCTTTCTATTACCATCAAAGGGGGGGGGGGGGGGGAACATGAAAGAATCTTTACATGCTTTATTTTAGCCTTAGTTGGTATTACAATCAAAATTTGATAAATACTAGACTTCTTGGAGAAAATCTTTGATCTTGGAATTTTGATGCTTGTTCTTGAGAAAAGAAATGCTATTTGTAGTTCCTTTAGAGAGGAAGAACTTGAAAAACATATTGGTTTAAGGGCTTCTTTTTTATATTTGAATTCTTCACGGAGAATGTTTAGAGTTCTTGATGAAGAACCCTAATTCTTGAAAAAGAATAATCAAGAAATCCTTTCTTGGAATTCTTGAGTTCATTTTCTTGAAATCCTAGGTTATTATTTAAGATTTTTCTTAGATATTCATGAATAGATGAAGAAATTTGGGTTGAAAAGTTTGAAATTTATGGAGAATAACTTACCTTGGTGATGAATCTTGAAAGCTAACCCTAACTTAATTATGTTCTTGATGATTCTTGACCGTTTAAGTTTAGGAGTGATGGAGAGAATTTTACTTATGAAAATTAACGTTTTATGTGCTTTGGGACATTAAAATAAACACCCAAAGATTATAGGATAAACATGCCCTCAAATAATAATTAAAAGATGCCATTTAACTTGTCCAGAAGGTCTGTGTCCACTCCGCGACGCGGAACTGTCACGGACTTCAGATAGCTCGACATGTCTCCAGTAAAATGATCATAACTGTTTACTCCAATTAAGATAAAATTAGAAGCGTTGAAAATCTAATTCAAAGATATTTAATTTGATAAATTATGGACCACCTAACTAACTATATTTTAGGAGATATGGTCATTTGAAGTTGACTCTTCTATCAACTCATTCGAAAACTTAGTCGATAGAAATTCTTTGGACTTGACTTGATGTAAAAGATCTCTTATGACTCTAAACCACTTATAATATGATTTAAATACTTAGGAATTGATCCTAACATGTATATACAACTTAAAAGTCATTGGTCCACCTAACTTTTATAAAATCTTACATCGAAACTCAATCACTAAGCAAGTTTTAAACTTAACTTCGCACTAGTGGGTTCGTGTAACCTTAGCTCATCTCCAAATCTATTCTTACACTAAGAAATTGACTTTAACACCTATGCTAAATTAAGAATCATCGATTACAATCTTATATCATATGAAATATGATTCAATCTTAGATTAAAAAATATTAGGGTGTTACAGATATAAATGCCTTAAAATGAACAATTGCACAAAAATTCTTTTTGACAAAAAAATACATTCAAATCTAAAATTTTTCTGTAAAATATACATAAAGAAATTAGAACACCCTCCCACTAATCATTTTATCCATCAAAAATATATATACAAATTGAAATACTCACCATAAACATAGTCTATTAAGAACTCATTTGATCTCACAGAGAAGAAAATATACACTTATCGTACCATCGTGAATAATTTCAATATTTTGTACTTCATCCACCAAAATTCAATTTGTGAGACAGATGGTTATGCTACCGTAGAGTAAGACAAAGTGGAGCAAGGTGGAGGCAGCAAAGATGATAGAGGAAGAAAAGGTGGAAGCAAAGGTGATTGAAGAGGAATCATGACTAAAATTGTAGAAATTAAATAAAATTGAATGATATAAATACAAATAAGAACAAGTTTAACTTGCAAAAATATAAATTTAAAATAACTAAATAGAAGTTATTTGATTCTAACAGAGCTACACATGAAATTACACCTTGAAACTATGATTTGGGGAAGGACGAGAAACATATATATTCTAATTTGATTTGGAATCAATGAGAGAGAAAAGAATGGAGAAGATTGGATAGTTTATATGGCAAAAGATCAAACATAAATATTTAAATTAATTTTTTTGTTATAAAATTAATAATTAGATTTGATGAATAATTTTGTCAAACTATATTTGTATTTCATAAATATATAGTATGTGTTTGCCTTATTGTATAGTTTTTGAACATATTTTGTTATAATAAAATCAACGATGTGGCTTTAAAAAAATATCAAAAATAAATGAAGGATAAATATGAGTTATTTCAAATAGTTGAGGGGTATTTTGACCATTTCTCAAAAATAGCTTTTTAAATACAAAATATTTTTGGATAGTAGTTAATTTGTCTTTGACAAATTCATTTAATTAGTATTTTTTTGATATTTGATAAACATATTATAATTGTCTAATATTTCCAATAAGGAATCCTTCCTCTTAATTAAACTTGTAAAAAAAGTGAGAATCGAGGTTCATTTCATAATTAGTATTTGTTAAAGGAAGAATGATATTAAATAGTTGTCACGCCCCAGGAGAGTACCATTGGCGTGACCGGCAATCAAAGACTATTTCTAACTCTCGAGCGAACCACTTGACCTCATCATATTCGTTCAATCACAATCTAATAGTGAAAGAGATCAATAATAAATAATACTAAATGAAATGAAATGATAATATGATAATCAAGGCCAAAGGACACACAATCTATCCATCAAGTAAGCAAGATTAGTGTAAAAGAGATTAGTAAAAAATAACATCCAAACATAACTTGATTGTCTAGTCTATGAAGCCTCTAAATATCTTACTAGATAGTGTCAATGACAGGTCCATGGCTACCTCAAATTAAATAAAATAAGTCTAAACTCAAAGCTAGAAAGAAACATAGTATCCTCTGAAAGTAGGGGATGACTAATCAATCAACTGAATGTAAATAGGTACTCAATGGAGCGCCTGCTAATGACCACTAGTACCTGTCTCTGCATCATGAAAAGATGCAGGTCCAAATGGACGTCAGTACGTGGAATGTACGAGTATGTAAAATAACAGGATAAAACATGTAAAGGTAGAATAACATCAACTCAAAATAGCTCAACTCAATAAAGTAGGGGAATCAATCATCAAGTCAAGAGTCTAAAGTAAGAATGCAATTTAGACAATGACCACTCACATCCCATCCAATTCAATCAACTCAGAGTACTATCAAGGCTTATTTAGGAATTTATTTAACTGAAAACCATCACTTATGAGATGGAGATGATACAAGGAAGTGATGTCCTTACCACATCCATCCAATACCTTGCCAGGGTTGAGGACATCCCATCAGTGGATCCACAATAATAACATCAAGTCCTCTTTTTGGGACTAAAATAAAGCATTCATTTTTACAGTTCAATCCTCTCCTACGCTAGCCATGTAGTTATTGAGTTCGAGTTGGACTTACTCTTACTCAATGCGGTGCTAAATACTCCTCCCAAGACTCAACAGGCTCATAAGACATCAACCCTATGGTTAACTCATTCATCTAGTCTCATTGGACATTTATCAACTCAATTCATCACATCAATTATCAACTCTTTGGTTACATTATTTTAGGGTTCAACTCTTGACTCACAAAGGCTCAATCATGTATCATTCTAACTCAAAGTATTCAGGAAATCAAAAGTAGAGTTAACACATTTAGGGATGTCATAGACTCTTTAGGCTCAAATTATACTGATGCATACCTATTTAAGCCAAATATGTAAAAACAACAACTATTCATACTAGGGTTTATGTAAAAAAGTAAAATCATCAATTATTAAGACAATTAAAAAGGTGTTTCCTTGGTTAAAATTTACGATCACCCTCCCTCTCATCTGAACTGGTCGAGAGAGATTTCAAGTATTTAATTCATAAAAGCTGTAATTCATGCAAAATTATATAGAAATACATTAGAATTTTAGAAAAATCTTCAAGAAAACCTTCATGGAATACTCAATTCACTAACAACTCCATCAACTCGGGTTATGGGGCACATGGAAGAACAAAATCTATGTTTTAGTTAGCCTTACATACCTGAAAATTTGTGTCTTAGAACAGATTGGAAGAATTCTCAAGTTTTTGCTTAAAAGCCTAGCCCTTTTTTCTTCCTTGAAACCTTGTTCTAAGTTGAAGGATGTGTTTTAGCGTAACAAGAATGAACTGATATGTTTAGGGCTATATTTAGGTATAAATACATCAAGTCTAAGCTTTAAAAGAGTAGAAAAAGATCAAAATAATCCTTTATTAAAAGCTATTGAAATCCATCTACGAGCCCACCTAAGGCCCGTAGAAATTTTCATGACCCGTAGGGGCCCTTCCATAAACTTTTAGGAAAAGTTTTTAGGTTACTGGAATATTCTACGAGACCAAACCATGACTCATAGATTACTTTATGACTTGTAGATGGATCCGTGAAGTATGGGGCTCAAAATTAGATTTTCAGGAATTTCCATGAGTGTAACAAATGGGTCGTACTTTAATCCACGACCCATAATAGGATTTTGTAGATGAGCACTGCTCTGGCAGTTTCGGGTAAAACGGCCATAACTTTTGACTCCAAACTCCAAATGAGGTGAACCCAGTTGTGTCGGAAAGCTAATTCAAAGAAATTTCATTTGGTAGGTCATGGGACACCTAATTTTCTGTGTGATAAGAGTTATTATTATTTAAAGTTGACTTTTACATAATCTAACCCTAGAAAGTCAATTTATAGGAAAGTTATGAACTCGACTAAGTGTCAGGAGTCTCTTAGGACTCTAGTGCCTTCTTGTATGTAAGAATAAGTCTCAAAATATAGGTGCATGTGAGAATAGAGTTATAGGGTGTCACAATATCTCCCGCTTGGGATCATTTGTCCTCAAATGATGAGCATCTAGGAGACCTATTAAGAAGGAACTCAAATACTTGAATACTTATACTCTAGAAATCAACCTCAACTCAGAATTCAGAATTGAAAGACTACTTCTACATCATCAATAGGCATGAATACAGTTAAAGATATTCATACTCAAATACTCATAGACTCAAGAGGAACATTAACTCAGAGATAAAAACTCAACTCAACAATGAGAAAGTAGCTAAGAGAATAGAAATGAATCATTACCATCAATTTCATCATTTTAAGGCACGAATTGGTGAGGATATCTATTCTTCATGTCCTCTTCATCCTCCCATGTAGCCTCTTCAATGGATTGACTTCTCCATAATACTTTTATGGAAGCAACCTCTTTAGTTCTCAGCTTCTGAACTTGACGATCAAGGATTTGGACTTGGATCTCTTCATAACTCAAGCTATCCTTCACTCCAATTCTTTCAATAGGTACAACCAAGGACGGATCTCCCAAACACTTCTTAAGCATAGAAATGTGAAATACTGGATGGATGGCTACTATCTCTTGGGGTAGCTCCAATTCATAAGCTATGTTTTCCACTCTCTTTACAATTTGGTAGGGACCAATATAAAAAGGACTCAACTTTCCTTTCTTCTCGAATCTCATTACACCTTTAATGGGTGACACTTTCAAGTATACCCAATTATTTACTTAGAACTCTAGGTCCCTTCTCCTAACATCAATGTAGAACTTCAGGAGACTTTGTGAAGTTCTCAATCTCTTTTGGATGATCTTTACTTTCTGCATAGATTTGTGTACCAAGAATGACCCAATCAACCCTGCTTCACCTACCTCAAATCATCCAATCAATGATCTACATCTCCTCCTATAGAGGGCCTCATAAGGAGCCATCTGGATGCTCGTATGAAAGTTGTTATTTACCTTTAAAGTCAATTATGCAGGACCTCAACATATCATCTAAGGTATGTATCGTATGCTCTGTCTGACCATCAGTCTGAGGGTGGAAAGCAGTACCAAGGTTCACCTTTGAACCGAAGCCTTTTTTAGAAGACTTTCAAAATAGAGCAGTAAATTGACCTCCTCTATCTGATATGATAGACAAAGGAACTCCATGAAATCTGCAAATATCTTAAATATACAATCGGGCATAGTCCTCTATCGTAATAGTAGTCTTTACTGCCAATAAGTGGGCTGATTTAGTCATCCTATCAACAATCACTCAAATCAAATCATGTTGTCTGCGAAACCTTGGTAAGCCTGTGATGAAATCCATATTGATTACCTCTCACTTCCATTTTGGAATTTCAAAATTTTGGGCTACTCCACAAGGCCTTTGGTGCTTAACTTTAACTTGTTGGCAGTTTAGGCACTTAGAATGAAAATCTGCAATGTCTCTCTTCATCCCACTCCACCAATAAACCTCTCTTAAGTCGCGGTACATTTTGGTAGATCATGTATGGAGAGAATATTTAGAGTTATAGGCTTCTGATAGGATCCTTTCTTGAAAACCATCAATATCTGGAACACACAATCTACTTTGGTATCTCAATACCTCATCTCCCCTTTAACGAATGACATTACGTTCTGCTTATGTACATCTTTCTTCAATTGGAATATGATAGGATCTTGGGCTTGATTCTTATTTACCTCTACTAAAAAAGATGACATAGACCTGTTATGCACAAGTATTCCACCTTCACCGTGCTAACCTGTGCACCTCTTTGGCCAACTCTTTCTTCTTTTCTTCCACATAAGAAGTATTTCCCATGGACAACCTGCTAAGAGCATCAGCAACCACATCAGCTTTACCTGGATGGTAGAGGATGCTCATATCGTAATCTTTGAGCAACTCAAGTTATCTCCTCTGCCTCAAGTTAAGCTCCTTATGGGTGAAGGCATATTGCAGGCTCTTATGGTCAGTGAATACATCAATATGTGCTCCATATAAGTAGTGGCACCAAATCTTGAGTGCAAACACCACCGCAACCAATTCAAGTCATGCATCAGATAGTTCTTCTCATAGTTCTTAAGTTATTTGAAAGCATAAGCTATGACCTTACCTCTCTGCATCAGAACATATCCTAATCCCACTCTAGAACCATCGTAATAGATCACAAAATCATCAGTCCCCTCAGGTAGAGTCAATACTAGCGTAGTCGCTAATCTAGTTTTCAACTCTTGAAAACTCTTCTAACACTCATTAGATCACTGGAACTTAGTTTTTTTCTGAGTCAGCTTAGTCAATGACGAGGATAGACAAGAGAATCCCTTAAAAAATCTATGGTAGTAACCAGTCAAACCCAGAAAACCTCTTATATCAGTTCGAGAAGTGGGTCTAGGACAGTTTTATCTGCCTTAATCTTCTGTATATCTACTCGAATACCATTACCAAAAATATTATGGCCTAGAAAACCCATGGACTTGAGCCAAAACTCACACTTGGAGAATTTTGCATAAAACTCACTATCCTTGAGCGTCTGAAGAACAATTCGAAGGTGATCAACATGCGTTTCCTCATCTATGGAGTACACCAATATGTCATAGATAAATACAATCATGAACATGTCAAGGTACTATCTGAATACTCTATTTATCAATGAAGGCGGCAGGAGCATTGGTCTGTCCAAAAGACATTACCAGAAACTCAAAGTGACCATATCTGGTTTGAAAAGTCATCTTCAGAATGTCACATTCTCTCACTTTCAACTGGTGATAGCCTGACCTGAGGTCTATCTTGGAGAAAACAGTGGCACCCTGAAGTTCGTCAAACAAGTCATCAATCCTTGGAAGGGGATATTTATTCTTAATGGTCACCTTATTCAAGTGGTGATAATCTATACATATTCTGAGGGTACCATCCTTCTTTTGAACAAATAGAACAAGAGTTCCCCATGGAGGGACACTCGGCCTAATAAATCCCTTATCCAAGAGATCTTTCAACTGCTTTTTCAGTTCTTTCAATTCAACAGGAGCCATTCTATATGGAGGAATAGAGATAGGCTTAATATTAGGGAGAACATCAATCCTAAAGTCAATCTCCTTATCAGGAGGGACTCTAGGCAGATTATCAAGGAAGACATCAAGAAACTCATTGACAATTGAAACTGACTCAAAAAGTGGAGACTCTACATCATCAGCCTTAACTCGCATGAGGTGATAGATACATCCTTTAGAGATTAGCTTCCAACCCATAAAGTAAGAAATAAACTTACCCTTAGGCACTGCAGAACTACCTTTCACTCTATAACAGGCTCATTCAGAAATTGAAACTTGACTGTCAGGGTTCTATAGTTGACAGAGGCATAATAGGCGTAAAGCCAGTCTATGCCAAAGATCACATCAAAGTCAACTATCTCCAACTCAATCAAATTAGCAAGAGTATCCATATGATAGATGGACACTACACAATCTCTGTAAACCCTTTCGGCTATGATAGGCTCTCCGGTAGGAGTAGAAACACTAAAGGGCTCAAGAAGACATTCAGGAAGGATCTTAAACTTACAAGCCATGTATAGAGTCATAAATGATAAAGTGGCACTTAGGTCAAGCAAGACATATACATCATAGGAAAAGACTTGAAACATACTCACAACAACATTTGGTGTAACTTCCTTATCCTGTCGATTGCCCATCGCATACAAACGATTTATACCCCTGCCCATATTAGTAGTGGCACCTCTATGATTACTATTGGTCAATGGTGTTGTCGAAGACTGAGCTTTATTACCTCCCTCACCTAGCCTTCTCATTGGGCACTCATTCTGGAAATGACCAGTCTTCTCACACTTATAGCAAGCATTTGTTCCCTCATGGCACTCACCTAGGTGAAGTTTGCCACATTTGCTACATGGTGGTTTCCCCTTCGAGCCTTCAGTCATACTAGTTTGGGATTGAGAACCCTGCGCTCTAGAATTCTGATAGTCCTGAGACTTTTGATCATACTTATTACTTGAAACTGGTGCACTTACTGAGGATGGTGTATAATTTGAAGATCTCTTCTGAAAGTAAGACTTGTCCTTCTCTTGCTTATGTTGGCTAGACTCATGCCCTGCTGATTTAGACTTCTTGCTTAAATTCTCCTCTCTATCCCTGTTCTTATGCTCCTCAAGTTATTGCGCATAGACCATAACTCTAGAGATATCCATGCTCGGAATCAACAATGTCGATTTGCATTATTTTTTCACATGCTTGCCCAAGCCGAATTGAACTTTGTCATTCTTGATCTCATGTCAGGGACCATCTTTGGAGCATACCTGGATAGTTGTATGAACTCGAGGATATATTATTTGATAGTCATCCCCTTCTATTTCAAGTTGACAAACTCATCAACCTTCGCTTCCCTCAACTCTCAAGTAAAGATGTGGTCAAGAAAGGCACTCTCAAAATTATCCCAAATGGTAGGTTCATCATCCTTACCTTAACTCTTTTCCCATTGATTGTACCAAATATTTTCCACGATCTTGAGTTGGTAGGAAGCATGTTCAACTCATGTATAGCTTTTAACACCTTCCATATCTCATCAATAAAGTTTTAAGGGTCTTCCTTAACCTTAGACCCTTTGAATATTAGTGGGTTCATCCAAAATAAATCTTAAGTTTGGTTGCAGCATTTGGCTCTTAGGAGCTAGATCTAGGAGCCTGTGATCTCTGATTTCCACTCTGAGCGGCTACCAGTTGGGTGAGCATAGTGATAGCTCCTCTAAAATCAGCTTCTATAATAGGAGAAGGTGGAGCAATAGCTGCTTGTGGGACACCTGTGGCTCTAGCTTTTCGACCTCGACCCCTCGTCTCTATCTGAGTAGGAACCTCTGGCGGGGTATTCACAACATTAGATGTTACAGTATCTTTATGGGTGGTAGTACGCTTAGGAGGCATAATCTGCAAACTTGTAATGCCTGAATTAGAAAGATACTTTATTAGAGTTTAAACTCTGTCGCACAAACTCAGAATACAGGAGAAGTGTGACAATTCCTAATGTCATATAGTCTCCTGCTTATAAAGTGTGGTGCACAACATACCCACAAATAAGACTCTACTAGACACGACTTTATAGACTCCCTAGGACACTTAAACTTTGTGCTCTGATGCTAAGTTTGTCACACCCCAGGAGGGTACCCTTGGCATGGTCGACACTCAGAGACTATTTATAGCCTCCGAGCGAACCACTCAACCTCTTCATATTTTTTCAATCACAATCTAATAGAGAAAGATATCAGTAATAAAGAATACTCAATGAAATGAAATGAAATGATAACATGATAATCAAGGCCAAAGGCCACACAATCTATCTATTAACTAAGCAAGACTAGTGTGAAAGAGACTATTAAAAAATAACATCCAAAAATAACTCGACAGTCTAGTCTATGAAGCCTCTAACATCTCACTAGCCGGTGCCAATGACAGGTCTATGGCTACCTCAAGATAAAATAAAATAAGACTAAACTCAAAGCTAGAAAGAAACATAGTATCCTCTGAAAGTATGGGAAAACTCACCAATCAACTGAATGTAAATAGGTCCTCAATGGAGCGCCTATTGATGACCACTAATACTTTTCTCTGCATCATAAAAAGTTTCACAGCCAAATGAATGTCAGTACATGGAATGTACGAGTATGTAAAATGGTAGAATGAAACATGTAAAGGTAGAATAACATCAACTCAAAATAGCTCAACTCAAGAAAGTAGGGAACTCAATCATCAAGTCAAGAGTCTAAAGTAAGATTGTAATTTATACAATGACCACTCACATCCCATCTAATCCACTCAAAGTACTATCCAGGTCTATTTGGGAGTTTCTCTAACTGACAACCATCGCCTATGAGCCAGTGATGATACAATGAAGCGATCTCATTGCCACATCCATCTAATACCTTGCCAGGGTAGAGGATATCCCATCAGTGGATCCACAATAATAACATCAAGTCCTATTTTGGGGACTAAAAGAAAGCATCCATTTTTACAGTTCAATCCTCTCCTACGTTGGCCACGTAGTTATTGTGTTTGAGTTGGACTTACTCTTACTCAATTCGGTGCTTAATACTCCTCCCAAGACTCAACATGTTCATAAGAAATCAATCCTATGGATAACTCATTCATGTACTCTCATTGGACATTCATCACATTAATTATCAACTATTTGGTTACATTCTTTTAGGGTTCAGCTCTTGACTGACAAAGACTCAATCATGCATCATTCTAACTCATAGCATTCAGGAAATCAAAAGTAGAGTTAAAATATTTAAGGATTTTATAGACTGCTTAGGCTTAAATTGTACTCATGCATACCTCTTTAAGCAAAATATGTAAAAACAACACTAATTCATTTTAGAGTTCATGTAGAAAAGTAAAATCATCAATTTCAAATATTTAATTCATAAAAGTTGTAATTCATGTAAAATTATGTAGAAATATATTAGAATTTAAGAGAAACCTTTGAGAAAACCTTCATGGAATACTCAATTTACTAACAACTCCATCAACTCGGATTATGGGGCACATGGAAGAATAAAATCCATGTTTTAGTTAGTGTTATATACATGAAAATTTGTGTCTCAAAATAGCTTGGAAGAATTCTCAAGTTTTTGCTTCAAACCCTAGCTCTTTTTTATTCCTTGAAACCTTGTTCTAAGTTAAAGGATGTGTTTTAGCATAAAAAGGATGAACTGATATGTTTAGGGCTCTATTTAGGTATAATAATATCAAGTTTATGCTTTAAAAGGGTGGGAAAAGACAAAACCCTTTAGAAAAAGTTATCAAAAGCCATCTAGAGGCCCACCGACGGCTTGTAGAAATTTTCACGACCCATAGGGACCGTTCCATAAACTTTTGAGCAAACTTTTGAGGTTACTGGAACATTCCACAAGACCAAACCACGACCCGTAGATTACTTTATGACCCTTAGATGGATTCGTGAAGTGTAGGGCTCAAAATTGGATTTTCAAGACTTTTTTCACGAGTGTAATAGATGGATTGTACTTTAATCCATGACCCATAATAGGGTTTCGTAGATGAGCTCTGCTCGGGTAGTCTCCAATAAAATGACCATAATGTTTGACTGCGAGCACCAAATGAGATGAAACCAGTTGCATTGGAAAGATAATTCAAAGGGCTTTCATTTGGTATGTCATGGCACACCTAATTCTCTGTGTCTTAAGATATATGATTAATTAAAGTTGACCCTTGCATAGCCTAACACTAGAAGCTCAATATATAGGAAAGTTATGAACTCGGCTAAGTTCTAGGAGTCTCTTATGACTCTAATACGCTTCTCGTAGGTAAGAATGAGTCTCGAAATATAGGTGCATATGAGAATAGAGTTATAGGATGTCACAATAGTTATCATAAAAATGTTAATTAAATTTGTCTAATTATTTAATTAAATTAAAATAAGAAATATGGGCTAACTTGTTCGGATTCAAATGTAATTTTATGATGTGGGTGCAGATTTAGAGGCAGAATTCTTCATGATCTAAATTTTAAGATTTAGGAATATGAATTAGGGGTGCAGAGATTTGGTCAAAAATAATTCAAATGCCAAAAAATAAAATTATATGTCTAAATAATATGGAAACATACGAATTCTGAAGAGAAAAATGAAATATTGATTAAGAGGAAAATCCTAGAAGGAGATAAACAAAAAAGGACGAACATAGAAATTTTTATAAATAATTTATTATATTTTCTTTAATTTCACCTTAGCTTTTGTTTTGCTTACAAAAATCATCATCTCTCTCGAATTTTTCTTTTTCATTTTGGTCAAGATGTTCTAAATCGATAAATCATATATAGTAAAACATATCTCACACCGACACCCACACAACCACACCCACATCATGTTGATATGGGTGCGGCAACAAAAATGAAAATTCTAAGAAACTTAGCATGTTAAAGTTTTTAATCAATTCTTATAATTATAGTTTTTCTCTGGATAGGAGTAACACATTTATAGAAGAAAAATCTGTAATGTATTAGACTGAACCGTGATAGAGTGATTTGTTAAATATGTATTTTTTTAATAGAGAATGCTCTCTTAAAAGTATTTAGTATCAATGTAATTATTGTTATGCTAAAGCTTTGTAAGAATATGTTTTATTAACATTATCCAATATCATTTTAAATGAAAGTTAAGTTAGACAATAATGTCTTTACTGGTTCTCAAATTTATCATTGTGTAACAATCTGTTTAACCATTTGGCAGGTGCTAATTTTGAGATGCTCGAGCTCATGAAATCATATGATTAATGATTGTGAAGTATTAAAGTTAATTTTTTTCTCATATTTCACATAAATTTGAATGTTTTTTCTCAACAAAATATTTACATGTCAATTGCAACACCTATGTTGTAGTCAGGCGGTCCGAGCTAAGAGTTATTCTACAAGTTATGAAAAAAATTGATACAATGTCTATATGTTTTGGTTAGCATGAATTGTCTAGTTAATTTACATTATTTGGTATGCTAGTTAGTTTACCTCTAATATTATAGTTATATTAGATCCGATGGTTTGTCTGTGAGTAAATTTTTGTAATGACACTTTTGAAATTGACATGTGTTTTTCTGAATATCTGTCTTGAAAGATTAAACTTAAGAATTTGATTCTATTGTTAATTACTTGTAATAAAACCTCAGTAATGAGGTGTTATTGCTTGTACATTCTACTTTGCAGTGTGGTATTTTCATAAGTGAAATACAGACTCATGAACAATTTTAAATAGGATATTTATTGTTAGCTCGACGAAACTAAGCAATAGACATCACATCTTCAATATATACAACTAATGAACAGAGGTAAACCAGAGCTTAACACTCAATACTTTGTGAGCTTGGACAAGGTTATAGTGAAACCTGTGCTAGGATGTGTTGCTGAACAAAAGAAACAATAAGTATGTCATTTTCCACGTTAGTTGTTCCTGAAACATGTGATGGTTTGATTTTTTTAAGCTTAGTATTAGTTTAATTGATATAGGACAATGAACAAACGATGCTCTTCTAGGATATATATATATATATGCTTCATTCATTCTTCACATCCTGTCTGTGTTGGATGGAAGATCCATCTTGACTATTTGAGTCATGACATAAGTTCTGATTTGTTTGCTAGAGTGTTAGGATATGTTTATGAAAAAAGCATATTTCTAAATGACTTACGATATAAGTTCTATCATTACGATGCTTTCTTACTTAGTGTTTGTTCTTTCCATAGGCTGGAGGTTAGAAAGGGACACTCGCTTTGTGATAAGTGCTCAATTCATTTGATCCCTCTAAATCTCTCTCACATACGCATAATAATATTTCAATTACATTGAATTTCCATGACTGTGCTGCAAGAAGAGCGTTGTAGGAGGATCGAGGGTCTAAAATATCTTCATCTACACCATAAGAGGACAAGATCTAGAGACGTACTGTAGTTGATATGAAAAATTACTGAGCACGATGATTATAAAAAAATTCACATTTGTCTAATATGAAATATAAGATGTTATCCCTATAGAGCCTTCGACGCAATATATATGAGATACATTCTTTCATGATTTGTTGCAATTTGGTTATTTGATCAATTCAGTGCATAATTTTTCTAATTTGGCACAGACTTTACATATTAATTGAAAAAAAGTTGGCACTGCCTTAATTTGACCTGCATCCTTTTTTTTATTCCATTATGTTCTTGTTCAAATATAGTAATGTTGTATTCTAAGTTATGATTGTAATGACCCTCTGGGTCATTTTGTCCAAACCATATTATTTTCAATGTTAAAAAATTCCTATAGCGATCTCATGTCATTTATGACTTGCTAGCACTGGTAGTTCGATTTTCTGATAATTCGCTAGGGAGTTGTACAATTTTTCGTATTATCAAAAGCCTTATATCTTAAAAATTTATTTTTGCAAAAACTATGGGTAAACAACTTTGGAAAAGAATTCTAACTGTTTCATCAGCTCCAAAATGGCCAAATTAGGCTAGAAGGACGGTTGACTCGAGAACTGAGACTTTTGGTGTGAGTTTGTACTGAGCTTTGCATTTTAGCCTCTAGAATTAGCCTATGGTTGACTTTAGTCAACATTCTTGGAAAACATGCCTGAATAAAAATTTTGACAGCACAGTTAATTTTGGAATGTCGAATTTAACCTAGTATAATGTTTCATTTGGTTCTCGAAGCTTCCGGACTCATTTCAAGCCCCTTAGTGGAAATTAGCTAAAAATAATCGTGGGAGTGAGAACAACAACCAATCAAAACAATCACACACGGAAATTTTAACTATGTCATTGAATTCAGAACGTTGACTTTTGTAGGATAGCCTAATTCATTTATGTTTATGGAGTCCTAAATGATTTCTAAGTACCCCCATCAAATAATTTCAATTTGAAAAATTAGTTATCTCAGCTATTAACCTAATGTCATCGCTATAGCGACCTTGGGCTTGCTATAGTGATGTCTCTATAGTGACTAGGGCGTCACTATAATGACAACCACCCATAGTTAGGGGTGTCTCTTTAGTGGCCAGCGAGATCGCTATAGCAACCAGGGGCTCGCTATAGCGATGCCTGCCATTTTTAGGTAGGTCACTATATTGACCACTGGGGTCGCTATAGCAATACTCATATGTGATATATTTTTTTATTCTTGTTTGTACTTTAGCACTTGGTGAAAATTTCTAAGGACAATAACTTCCTCGATTTAGGCTCAAATTTGATGATTCAAAAGTCTAGATTCAAGAAAACTTTATGAGGAACGTATGGGCAATGTCAGAAACCAAAGTTGAAGCTTTGTTTAGGTAATTTTTGTGTTTATAGTTGTTGTACAATGCATTGTTGGAGCAAAACTTTAAGTAATTTTGAGAACTGATATCTTGAGTTGTGGGTATCCATTTCTAGTGTTTCTTGGGTCAATCTTGGGTGAAATTCTACAAGGATCATCATCGGGTGATGCATATTGAATTTTGGAACTCCATTTTGATAAATTTCCCCCTATACCTGATGTCAGTTCTTGTCTTTTTAGCCAATCTTGGGACTATGGTTGAACAATCATTTTGTGTTAATTTTTTTTACCCGAATTTAGTTTCTACATTGTTAATTAAAATGAGTAAACATTTTTTGATCAATTTTTTGGGTCAATTGTAATGACCCTAAAGGTTTTTTTTTACCTTTTTGATAAAATTACCATTCTGCCCCTCCAGATAGCTTCTTCGAGTCATATTTGAATGGTTTTGAAAGTTAGTTTTTAAAATTTTATGAAAAGTTGAGATTTTTGTCAAACGTTGGATTTTTGAGTTTTGAATTGCCAAATATTAAATTTTGAGCCATTCGAAAACTCAAGTGTCGGAATAAAATTTCATTCGTTCTAAAACATGGAAATTAGTCTAGGAGAGTTATCATAATCAGATTTGGTGTTGTTATGTGGATTCTAGGTTTGGAGTTGGAAATTGAGTTAAAGTTTGAGTTTAGGTTGACTTTGGTCAACATTTTAAGTTTTAGTATTCATATTGATTTTCTTATTATTTCAATAGTCTTAGGAGGTGATTTTAGTGCTAAAAATAGCTTTTCCATAACTTTTGCATACTCTGATGTCATTTTGATGTTTCAAATAGAGTAAGTTAGAATTAAGACACTTAATCAAATTTCGGATCAAGGAGGCCTCAAATTTGATTTTTGACGATTCCATTAAGTTTGAAACATTAAATTTAGTGGAGTTACATATATGATTTGTGTGTATGGAGTTCAGAATGAATTTTGAGGGTTGATTCCGAATCTTAAAATGGTTGAATAAGAGTTTTATTGTGTTCTGATGCAGGCCTTTCTATAACGAAGGTCTGGCCGCTTTAGCGACCTTGCTATAGTGACGTGGCCTTCAATATAGAAAAGATGCTATAGCGCCTAACAAATCTCAATAGTAATTGCCGATAAAATAGTTCGGGTGTCGTAGCACAATAGAGGGTTTTTTTAGAACACTACACTCCCATTTTGAACATTTCCTCCATTTTCAAACTTTGGGAGCTCGGCTAGGACGACTTGTGATTGAGTTTTCGAAGGATTTTTATTGAAAAAGGTATTTTTAACTTTTCTTATCATTACCCATTAATTACCCCTTGATTTAACATCAAAATTGGAAGATTCAACTGAAAATATTTGGAATTTTCATAAACTTTGAGATTTTTACAAAATTGATGATTATGAACTCATTTCAACTCCATTTTCATATTAATTTTTCCTGGTAGTTTCTTAATCATGAGAGGAACATTTTTATCTAAAAACTTTTAAATTTTGACATTGATTTCCTGTATTGAATTTTTGAATGATTTTTTCATTTTCTCGAATTGCTTGATTTTGGTATTGTTAGTTTTGTATTGTGATTGTGAATTCATTTTCAAGTAGAATGTGGTAATTCGAATTCATTTCAGAAGAGGACTAAATTAAGGCAAGTGGACTCTAACCCTTGTTGAGTTTAAGAATTTCCATTCAATGTAAAACTTATGGGTTAGTGAAGTATTCTAGTAAATATATGATTGGGTAAAGGGATTGTGAAAATGATGGCACGTATGTCTTAAATTATGAATTGATTTCTATTGTTGTTGACTTAGACTTGTGAGTTGATATTATAAAATGGACTTCTGTTGCCATGTTAATAATGTAAAGGTGTTCATGATGTTCTAATCATTGAACTTTGAATCATGTTATATGGAATTGTCTATTGAATTGCTCTATGTGAGATTTTGAGCTAAATGCTTATGTTGAATTATTGTTGGAAATTATGAAACTAAATACTTAGAAAACAAGGCCTCAAAAGATGAGTTGTCCTAAGCTATTATGACTAAAGGTATTTGAAAGATTTAAACTACATTATGATGTGATGATTATAAAATATGTTAATCATGACTCAAGTGTTGAAAGAACAATGAAAGTGATTGATGATTTAGGATAAATCATATAATATGGACATCTTGCCTATTTTATACTTGTGAAAGTGATTGTTGTGCCATGATGATATGAATTTCTTGATGTTCCATTGATGATGAAAAGTCGAAGAAAAATAGTTCCAATTAAGAAAATAAAAAAAGAAAAGAAAAGCCAAATAAAAATAGTTCTAACTAGATTTGAAAGTTAAATGTCAAAGGAAAATGGTTTTGGTGGATACATGGTCCATATGTTGCTCCGATGAGTTCTGATCTGATTATATCAATGGATGTGTATCGTAGGATAGACATACATCATGACTTACTTGACATTACACTATATTGCATTGTTTTCATTTCATAGCATTTATTTCATTTCATATTATTCGTTTCTTGACGTTGATATACATACTAAGTGTGATGTGTTGAATGATTTTGACCTTGTATATTATTAAGATTGAATTATTAAAAGGTTGTGATATATGTAAAATAACTTGAGTGTTGTATATTTGGAAGTTTGGACGGTTAAAACACTATAATATGAGATTGTAACTATAATATTGCCTATATTGTATATATTAGCCTTTCCTGCGTGCAGGTTTTGTAGTCCTAAGGTATGTGGTTAGGATGGAAGGGGTTCTTTGTTCTTTATTCTTTACTTATGATTAGGTATGGTTGTTAGGTACCTTGGAACTCACCCTTATTTTTTCTACACATATGTATTGGTTGAGAGCTCGGATCCTATTGACGTCCTTCTTCTTCTATGTCTTGAGGACTGAGTTATTGATAACTGAGAGGCAGTTGCTTGTTGCTCCAGCATACTCTCAAGAATGTTGGATATTACTATTAGTTACTTTCTATTTGAAAGACAAATATTATTGAGACTTGTATTACTTCTTATTCTGATGTAATAGAGGCTTGTACCTCTTGACAACCAATTCAAGGATGGTGTTTAGTTTAGGCTATATGTTGTTCCTTATAGATTTGTTATGCATAATGTTATGTTGATTTTTGCTTCTGCATTTTGTATATTATATTTTTGTGACCTATCTAGGCTGACTTATCTTGATGAGATAAAAACAAGTGTCATCACCCATAAAATTAGATTGTGATAATTTGGTATCAGAGCCCTAGGTTCATGGGTCTCACATGTGTATTAGCCATGTTGAGTAGAGTCTCAAGGATTAACATGGAGATATTTGTTACTTATGTTTGAGAGGCTATAGATATTGTTAAAAAAATTCTCTTTTACTTCTTTCAATTCAGTCATGCGTAAAGTCTTGAGCTAGTGCTGAGTGAAGCGTGTTCCTTTTACAGATGGCCAAGACTAGAGCATCAACTTCTGCTAGGGGAGAGGTAGCCCCTGAGACTGCTACTAAGGCCCCAGTTAGGGGTAGGGTTATGGACATAGTTAGAGGTTGAGGCAAGGTCGGGGTCGAGGAGCAGTATCGACCATAGAGTATGAGAGAGGTATCTCCCTTGAGCCTGAGCCTGAGATTAGAGGAGATCAGGTTCCTTCAGAGTTTGCAGCAACAACACTATTATAAGATATCTTACTGAGAGTGTTGGATGTACTCTAGGGCATGACGCAAACAGGTAGTGTCACACGTACCTTAAGAGGTTTACAAACTTGAGTAGATAGATAGGATCCTATTCAGGGTCCCACTATTCCTGCTTAAGTGGGCCAACCATCACTAGTTCTTGCACTGGTATAGATTACTCCTGAGCCAGTACTTGCAGACAATGAATAGTTGAGCTATAAGTAGTTTCAAATATGAAACCACCCCCGCTTAAGGGTGGTAAGGGTGAGTATTCTTATGAGTTCTTGACTTTGTGCCACGAGATGTTAGAGGCCTTTTGCCTAGTTGATCCTCGAAGAGTTAGATTTGTTGCTCTTTAGCTCAAAGGTTCCGCTAGAGGTAGTAGATGACTTATATGTGGTCTATACTAGTTGGATACCCTCAATTGAGTAGAGTATATTCTTAGGGGCATTTCAGGATTGATTCATTCCTTGGAGAATTCGGGAGGAGAGCCCAATAAGGCTCCAGCTTCTAGTCTCTATTTTAGAAAATCTTCAAGAGATACATAATTTAATCAAGATGGAAGTACCTCATGGCATCGGGGTCCAATACATGCTTCCTTACAAGCTATAGAGGGTGGTTCTGATTTATCTAGTGGTCAAACATCTTCACGTTAGGATGGCTACAACATTCCTTCTAGTTCTCTACATTACTAGCCTAATCCGAGATCTTGTTATATTGTAAAGATCCTAGCCACATGATCAGGCAGGGCCCCCTTTAGACTCATTATGGGCAACATTATACCTATTTAGTGACACCTATTAGGGATTTAATTCCTCAAACTAAAGGTTCAGTACCACCAGTCAAAGTATGTAGTAGAGCTCAGTTAGATGGATGTGGTCATGCTTATGGTAGTGGTATGGATGATGTTGTAGTTCAATTGGTTGGTGAAGGCACGAGTCAGTCAGGTGAAGGTCGTGGTGCTCATTGTTATGCTTTTCTGGGTAGACCCAAGGTAGAGGCCTCAAATGCAGTTATTACATGTATTGTTCTAGTTTACCATCAACCTGCCTTAGTGTTGTTTGATCTTGATTCTACTTATTCTTATCTATCCCCATACTTCTTTGTTGGTTTTGACTTATTATGTGATCATATGCATGTACATATGTATGTTTCTACCCTAGTAGGTAAGCCTTTAGTGGTGGATCAAGTGTACCAATCATATCTTATTTCTTTGGCGAGTTGTGATACTTGGGTGGATATGATTATTCTTGATATGGTTGATTTTGATGTTATTTTTGGTATGGATTAGCTATCTCTGTATTATGTTATTCTTGATTATTTTGCCAAGATAGTTACTTTGGCTATGCCTGATGAACAAAAAGTTGAGTGGAAGGATTCTTGTGGGTCTTATCCTGGCAAGGTTATTTCTTATACTAGGGCTCAAAAGCTAATTGACCAGGGTTTCTTGTCTTATTTGTCATTTATTCGGGATAGTAGTACTAATTTGCCTTCTATAGAGCATATTCCCATTTTTCGTGAGTTTATGGATGTGTTTCCTATTGATATTTTGAGAGTTTCTCTTGATAAAGACATTGATTTTTCCATTTATATGGAGCTGAGAACTAAGCACATTTCTATTAATCCCTATTGTACGACTTCTACTGAATTGAAAGAGCTAAAGAATCAACTTTAGGACTTGTTGAGTAAGCAATTCATTCGGCCTAGTGTATCACCATGGGGTGCTCCAGTTCTATTCGTCAAGAAGAAGGATGGATCAACGTGAATGTGTATTGACTACAATAGTTGAACAAGGTGACTGTAAAGAACAAAAATCCCCTCCCTAGGATTGGTGATTTTTTTACTAGCTTCATGGTGCAATAGTGTTCTCTAAGAGTTATTTGAGGTCTAAGTATCATTAGTTAAGGATTAGACCATCTGATATTCCTAAGACTGCCTTCTGAATGAGGTATGACCATTATGAGTTTCTTATCATATCATTTGGATTGACTAGTGTACCTGTCGCATTTATAGAGTTGATGAATAGAGTATTTTAGCCGTATTTAGCTTACTTTGTGATTTTATTCATTATGATATCTTGGTCTATTCTAAGACCGAGGTCGATCAAGTTAGACATTTGAGGACTGTACTTTAGAGACTCAGGGAGGAGAGTTTGTATGCCAAGTTCTCCAAGTGTGAGTTTTAGCTCAGTTTGGTAGCATTTGTGGGTATGTGGTGCCTAAGAAGGGCATCAAAGATGATCCTGTGAAGATTGATGCTGTGAGAGGGTGGACTAGGCCTACTATAGCTATAGAGATTTGTAGCTTTGTGGGTTTAGATAGGTGCTATCAGCACTTTATGCAGGAATATTTTACTATAGCAGCTCATTGACTAGGCTTACTCAGAAGAACGTAGCCTTTTTTTGGTCGAAGTATGAGGAGATTTCAAAAGCTTAAGGAATTGTTGACTACTGCGCTTGTTTTTTCCTTATCAGTGGAGGGATTGACTTGATTGTGTACTATGACGCATTAGGTGAGGGTTTGGGAGGTACGTTTACGCAGAAGAAAAGGTGATTGCTATGACTCAAGGAAATTGAAGACCCATGAGAAGAATTATTCTATCTATGATTTGGAGTTAGTGGTGATGGTATTTATCGTGAAGTTGTGGTAGCACTATCTATATGGAGTTCATTGTGAGATCTTTACTGATCACCACAACTTGCAGTATATATTTAGTTAAAAGGACTTGAATCTGAGATAGAGGAGATGGATTGAGCTTCTAAAATATTATGATTTGACCATACTATACCATTCGAGAAAGGCCAATGTAGTGGTTGGTGATTTGAGTAGGAAAACTTACAGCATAGGCAAGCTTGCAGCCATCCGAGTAGAGGAGCAACCCTTGGCTAGAGAAATTCCGAGGTTGGCCAATGGGTTAGTGAGGTTTCAACTTTCTGATGAGGGTGGTGTGCTAGCTTTCTTAAAGGCTCGATCATCATTGATAGATCAGATTTGTGAGCATCAATTTGAGGATGAGAGGTTGTCTCTCATTCGAGACAATGTTACTAGAGGTAAGACCAAAGAGGTTACACTTGATGCTAATAGGATTTTGAGGATTAGGAGTAGCATTTATGTGCCTAAGGTAGGTGACATGATCAGGTTGATACTTGAAGAGGCTTATTGTGCTAGATATTCTATTTACCCTGGAGTAGTGAAGATGTACCATGATTTGAGTTAACATTATTGGTGGTTTGGTATGAAGAGGGATATAGAGAAAGCCCTACGACATGGTTTGGGTACTTGATTAGACCTAAGTACAATAATTCATCCTCAGACAGATGGCTAGTCGGAGAGGACTATTCAGGTGCTAGAGGATATGCTTCAGATATGTGCCATTGACTTTGGTGCTAGGTGGAATCAGCATTTGCCCTTGGAAGAGTTTTCTTACAATAGCAGTTATCATTTTAGCATCCCGATGACTTCTTTTATGGCCTTTTATGGAAGGAGATGTAGATCGCCCATAGGTTGGTTTGATTCTGTTGCAGTCTATTTCCTTGACACAGACTTGATTAGAGGTGCTACGGAGTAGGTTCGCCTGATTCATAGTCGATTGTTGACAACCCAAAGTCATTAAAACAAATATGTTGACAAACATGTTCGACCCTTGTAGTTCATAAAGGGTGACCAGTTTGGTTAAGGATCTTACCTATGAAAGGTGTCATGACGTTCAGGAAGAGTGGCAAGCTTAGCCCTAGGTTTATTGGTCCTTATGAGATTCTAGAGAGAGTGGGTGAGGTGGTTTACAGACTTGCCTTGCCATCTAGTTTGACTTCTGTACATTTGGTGTTCCATTTATCTATGATGCGACAATATATCCCTAATTAGTCTCTTGTGATATCTAGTGATTCAATCAAGTTGTGTCCAAACTTGACTTCTGAGGAGCAGCCAGTGGCTATTCAGGATAGGAAGATTCGGAAGCTAAGGACCACAAAGATCCCTTAAATAAAGGTTTAGTGTCAACAACAACCCGAGTGGGAGGCTACTTGCGAGACAGAGTCTAACATGCAGACCCGCTATCCTCATCTTTTGAAGGCTTCAAGTACATTTCTTACTTTATGTTTGAGGACGAACATAATTTTAAATAGTGGATGATGTACTGACCCTAAAGGTCATTTTTTATTTTTCAACAAAATTACCATTTTACCCCTCTCATCAGTTTCCCCAAGTCATATTCGATTGATTTTGAAAGTTAGTTTTCTAAAATTTTGTGGAAAGTTAAGATTTTTGTAAAACATTAGATTTTAGTTTTGAATTGCCTTTTGAAAATTTTGAGTCATTAGGAGATTCAAGTGTCAGAAAGAAATTTCGTTAATTTCATTAGTTTTAGAATATAGAAATTGGTCTAGAAGAGTTGACGGAATCAGATTTAGTATTGTTATGTGGATTCTAGGTTCAGAGTTGGAAATTGAGTTAAAATTTGAATTTGGGTTGACTTTAGTTAAGATTTTAAGTCCCGATCCTCGTATTTGATTTTTTGAATGTTTCAATGGTATCAAGAGATGATTTTAGTGTAGCTTTGCCATAAGTTTTGAATGTCCGATGTCATTTTGATGTTTCAAGTGGCTTAAGTTAGAATTAAGGTACTTAATCGGGTTTCAGATCAAGGAGGCCTCATATTCATTTTATGACAATTTCATTGATCAAGAATGTCGAATTTAGTGGGATTACATATATGGTTTGTGTGTGTGAGATTCCAAATGAATTTTCAGTATTAATTTCGAGACTTGAAATTATTGAAAAATTGTTTTATTGTGTTCTAGTGCAGGCCTCGCTAAAGCGTTCGTTATAGCAAAGGCCTGGACGCTTTAGCACCCTCGCTATAGCAAAGTGAGAAAATAGTATGGGTATCACTATAGCATCATCATAAGGGGTTTTTCAGACCCTTGCACTCTTGTTTTGAATATTTTCTCCATTTCCAAACTTTGGGAGCTCAATTAGGACGACTTATTATTAATTTTTCTAAGGCTTTTGATTGAAAAAGGCATTTTTCACTTCTCTTATCATTACTTATTAATTACCCCTTCACTTTAATATTAAAAGTTGAAGATTCAACTGAGAAATTTGGGGATTTTCATGAACTTTGAGATTTTTACGAAATTGATTATTATAAACTCATTTCAACTCCATTTTCAAATTGATTTTCACTGGTGATTTCCTAATCATGAGAGGAACATTTTCATCTAAAAATTTCCAGATTTGGACATTGATTTTTGGTATAGAATTTTTAGATGATTTTTCCTTTTCCCTAAATTTTTAGATTTTGGTGTTGTTAGTTTCATATTATGATTGTGAATTCGTTTTCAAGTAGATTGGGATGATTCAGATTTGTTTTAGAAGGGGAAGGCCTTGTTGTTGGAGTGATTGATTAGCCAAATTGAGGTAAGTGGACTCTAACCCTTGTTGAGTTTATTGAACTTAGTACTTCCTTTCAATGTAAAATTTGGGGGTTAGTGAATTAGTCTAGTGGATATGATTAGGAATGGGAATGTAGAAATGATGACATGTATGTCTTGAATTATGAATTGATGTCTATCGTTGTTGACTTAGACTTATGAGCTGATATTATCAAATGGACTTGTGTTGCAATTGTTGATAATGTAAAGGTGCTCATGATGTTCTAATCATTCTGACTTTAAATCATGTTATATGGAATTGTCTATTGAATTGCTCTATGTGAGATGTTGTGCTAAATGCTTATGTTGAGATATTATTGAAAATTGTGAAACTAAATACTTATAAAATGTGGACTCAAATGATGAGTTGTCCTAAGCTATGATGACTAAAGGTATTCGGATGATTTGAATTACGTTATGATGTGATTATTATGTAATATATTTATGATGACTCAAGTGTTGAAAGAATAATAAAAGTGATTGATGATTTTCAATAAATGATATAATATGGACATCTTGCCTATTTTATACTTGTGAAAGTGATTATTATACCATGATGACATGAATCGCTTGATGTTCCATAGATGATGAAATTTCGAAGAGAAATGATTGTGGAAATTTTATAATGAGATTAAGTATGTGATAATGAATATATAATCAATTTGGACATCTTGTATGCACTTGTGATTATGAAAGTGATACTTGCGATACGATGATATGTGTGTGTGCGCGCACGCCCATCCACGCTTGATGTTCCATTTGTGATACAAACTGAAGGAAAATAGTTCTAGCTAGAAAACGAAAATGAAAAGTTGAAGGGAAATAGTTCTTGTTAGAAAAAGAAAAGAAAGAAAAAAATCCAAACATAAATTGGTTCAGCTAGATTCGAAAGCCAAATGTCGTAGGAAAATGATTGAAGTTAATACATGGTCCATGTGTGGCCCCTATGGGTTTCGATCTGAATATATCAGTAGATGTGTATCGTAGGACAAATATAAATCATGACTTAGTTGGAATTAGATTATATTGCTTACATTTCATAGTATTCATTACATTTTATATCATTACTTTCTTAAAGTAGATATATGTGTCAAGTGTGATGTGTTGAATGATTTGGACCTTATATATTATTGAGATTGAACTATTAAAAGATTTTGATACATGTGAAATAATTTGATTCTTGTATATTGTGAAGTTTAAACTGTTGAGGCATTGTAATATGAGATTGTAACTATAATAGTGCCTATATTGTATATGTTGGCCTATTCTGCGTGTAGGTTTTGTAGTCCATATGTATGTGGTTGGGATGAAAGGAGTTCTTAGTTTTATTCTTTACTTTTGATTAGGTCTTCTTGTTGGGTACATTCGTACTCAACCTTATGTTTTCTACAAATGTGTGTAGATAGAGAGCTTGAATCCTATTGACGTCCTTCTTATTCTCCTTCTTGAGGATCGAGCTATTGACAGCTGAGAGGTAGTTGTTGTTGCTCCAACATACTCCCAAGTCTGTCAGATATTACTATTAGTTTAAATCTATTTGAGAGACAAATACTATTGAGACATGTATTTATTCTTTTTATTCTTATGTAATAGAGGCTTGTACCTTATGATAACTAAACAACCAATTCTTGGATGGTGTTTAGTTTAGACTTTGGATTGTGCCTTATAGGGGTGTTATGCATAATGTTATGTTGATTTCTGCTTCAGCATTTTGTGCATTATATTGTTGTGATCTACCTAGGCTGGCTTGTCTCAATGGAATAAAGACAAGTGTCATCACCTCCGAAATCAGGTTGTGACATCAATTCTGGAATTCGGATGCAGGTCACAAATATTCCATTTTAGGCTCTGAAATTGGTCCGTCTCCACTTCTTGAGATTTTAGTGTCAAAATGATCATAATGATGTTGTGAGTATTTTTTATAGTGTGAGCATTTAGAGGCTATACAATAGGAAAAAGCTCTGGAGAGGTGAATTGGAGCGCATGTGATTGTCCTACAAGTAGGCTACAACTTCCTTTTCTTTAAATTGAGCTAGTTAGTGTGGCTTCCTGTTGAATTTATTGGAATATAGGTGGGGTACATAGTTTTCTTGTGTTAGGTAATAAAATTCATGAAATTGGCCTACTTGGTATTTTTGAGTAATCGTGATTATGTAGTATATCTTGTTAGCTTATTCTATTTTTAGTACACTATTTCCCCGTACTTCTTGGATTTCTGTTAGCATGTGGAGTTTTTAGATAGTTATGGTTGTGTAGTGGTGTATGAGCTTTAGGAGAAAACGCATGTTTTAGGTCTTTTTGGGTATTTGAAAAACATGTAATCCCTATTGTTACTTAGTAGCCCTGCTATTATCATTAGATTTCCCACTGTTAGAATTGTGAAGTATGTTGGCCTTGGCTTAGTATACCAGAAACTTTCATTAGACGCCCCAACATCGTTTGGATGGCCTAGATCCCTATAAAATTATGTAGATGACTAGAGTCTGGTAGTTGAACCTCAGATAGACAACAACTTGCCCGAGTGTCACTTTATCATCTTTATTTCCCTGCATCTGATGGCTTTGGGGTATGTTGGTAGAGTTAGGCCCAATATCATGTTGTTCTGACCTTTGATTATTGATTGGGTGGTTGCACCGGTTCCCTTTCATTGTGAATGGCAAATTTGGGTAAACTTTAAAGTACGTCTAAAAGGAAAAGAAGTTAGGCACCTCTAGTTATGTCAGGCGAGCATTCGGGTAATGGTAGTCCCTCCCTCAGCCCCCTATATATCTATATAGCGAGCTTTCGGATAGTAGTAGTCCCGGCCTCAACCCCCCTTTCATATACTTTATGAGAATCTGGGTAGTAGTAAGAGTCTCGGCCACCCTTATGAATTAGGCGAGCATCCGAGTAGTAGTAGTCCCAACCTCGGCCTCCCTCATTATCGAGCAAGCATTTGGGAAGTAGTTGTCCTGGCCTCAATAGCCAATTTCTATCCAGTCTTATGCCCTCAGATGTTCATGGTTTAGTGTTGAGATTATTTTTCTTAATTTTTAGTATGGTAGGATCCTTACTTCTTGAATTCTTGTAATTCTAGTTCTTCGATGTCTCGACCAGACTTATCGCAGGCTCAATTAGGTGTAGTTAGCATAGCCCTTCATTTAGCCTTCTCTTATTGTGTGATAAAAAGTTCCTGTATTCCTGTTAGCTTATTTTGACTCTGTTTTACATATATTCCTCTTTTTCATAACATGTTTACCTTTCCTGCTCAGTCGGCTTATGGTGTCTGTTGAGTACCAATTGTCCTAGTACTTATACTATACTCTACATCTACTTTCGTGATACAGGTTAAAACACTAGTCATCAACGTTGATTGATCTAGCTTATTGTAGTATACTGTAGACTAGGATGAGCATTAGGCATTTTTGGATCATTGTTTTCCCTTCAGCATGGTGGCCCATCTTTTTATACATTTTTAGACTAGCCAGATCCTATATATTTTGTTGGTCCATTTTTTGGACATGTACTCTTTAATTTGTGCATAATAGCTCTGTACGAGTGACTTTCACGTTCTAGTAGGGTTTCTTATAAATATTTTCAGTAGGTTCTATTTTTATTCTCTTATTAGACTCTGTTAGTTTTTCCCTAACACCCATTACTTAATATTTCAGGTTACAGATTAGTTTTTCTATCAATGGGTTATGGTAGGCGCCATCACGATCTAAGAAATCGGGTCATGACAGTGATGATTTAACAAACTATTTTGCAAAGGGAATCAAATGACAAGACATAGTTTGTCATCATTAAAATGAGAAAAAAGTTATATTTTTTTAATGAATTAATAAACTATAGAGTAGAAATACTTAGTTAGGGGAACTAGTCTACAAAGTTTTCAACCTGAAGACAAGTTAATTTAATATAGTTGGAAAGTTGCCCTTTCTGCAGAATTAGTGGGAACGATAGCGATGGTGATGTAATGGCAGGTGTCCTTGACCAATAACATGTGTTCTAGGATTTTATATCTCTTATAAAGAGAATATGATGACAAAAAAATATTTTAGCTTTTGCAAATCAAATTTATACACAACGCCATTTCAAGGAAGACCATTATACACTCTACAGGGACCTAATCTAGAATCGAAGCATCTTTAGTCAAATTTATTTTAAATTTGTGTCTTTTGTTCTCATATCATAAATTTGCTCCTAAGTCATAAAGGATAGTAGATCATTTGTGTGTCTAAGTATTTAGCTTGAGTTGGATTAACTAGAGTTAGTTAAATCATTTATGTTTTAGTCAAGCTTCTTTTCACTATAGGTTTGGTATTCTCTTAGGTAGAGTTTCATCGGAGTGTCAACTAGAGATAGATGATGTGTGATTATGGTAGAGTTACTGCTTGTTTCTTCTTTTATCCTTAGAGATTTGAGTTATATGCTAGAGTTAGCCTTGGCATATTTGTTGAAGTCAATATCAGCTAAAGTTAGTTAGTATAGTGGAAAATAAAGTTATTATTTTTAATTATTAAGTACACCTAACCCAAGGGTCTCACCCCTCGTGGCAGTCAGGATTTAAGCCGCACACCCCCAAGCCTTATCATAAATAAAAATAAAAGTACATAGAGGGGGACATAAACCTTACCTCCACACCTATGGTGGTTCATAAGTTGGTTAACCTCCTAAGGTATCCAACTCATCCCTATAAATAAAAATAAACTAACCTAGCATCTAAGCTCCTATAAGAGGACTCCTCTTAATACAATCAATACTAGGAAATTCATAAATTAGGGAAACTCTCCCTTTACAGTAAATTAAAAGAAAAGCCTACAACTACAACTACCTCTTCAACCAATTTTTCTAACCTCAAGATTAAGTGTAGTAGGGGTAACAACTCATGGGGGTTTCTTGATCCTTTTCAATGTTTTCCTCCTAAAGGAAGCTAATCCAATATTATCCATAAAGAAATGAACCCTGGCTTCTCTAGGTAGTTGTTGCCTGTTGAACATGATTTTGGGAATAGGATTAGTGTGACCATGCTTAGATAAAACGTCTGCAACAAAGTTAGCCTATCTAAAAGTGTGCCTGCAAACAAAATGGTTAAACTGTCTAATAATAGTATGTAATTTATAAATTAGTTGACTAAGGGACCAGGGGTGGTTCATTTGCTGAGAAATCCATTTCACAACCAACTTTGAATCAAGTTCCAACACCACCTTACTGTATCCCAAGTGAAGACACCAATTTGAACCAAAGAATGCAACTCCAGATCAGCTTGATTATTTGTGCCCACCCCAACCTTAAGAGAGAAAGCAAAGAGCATATCACCCTTGTGGTTTCTAAAAATACCTCCAGCTCCCATGCTCCAAGGGTTATCAATAATGCTTCCATCAGTGTTCAATTTAACCATTTCAGTATCAGGAGGCTGCCAACTAACTTGAACTACTTTAAAATCATGTAGGAAGCCTTCCACTATGGCTACTAAATCATTCCACTTCTGAGGCCAATCAATGTAGGGGTAGGCAGTAACAAGAAGATAATAATTATCCTTGAAAATAGAAAATTTCACCTTAGATAGATTAGAAGATTTACCCCCATACTTGCAAGCACATCTATTTTTTCACAAATTCCAACATACATAAATGGGGATAGCTTGCAGGATTAACTTGTGAGCATCATTATTCCTTTTGAAGGACCACCACTGCATAATTAAATTTCTAAACTGAGGTTGATTTTTGTCAATACCAAGAGAAAAATAAAAAAAATTCCATATGTTGGTAGCAGACTGACTAAAAACAAATGTATGCTCAATGGTATCTTGTCCTGGTTGAGAGCAACAATAATAATTGGAGGGTTGTTGGCCAAACTTGGTAATTCTTTCAATTTTAGGTAACTTTCCTCTCAAGGTTCTCCATAGGTGAAAAGAACACTTGAAAGGAATGAACTTATTCCAAGTATGAGTATTGATGGTAGTATTCTCTTTTTGTTTCTCTAATTAGATGCCAGGCAGATAAATAGGTGAAGTTACCATCATTACTGAGTTTCCAGATAGCTTTGTCATCGGTGTTTGCTTGATACTTGAACTGATGAGCCAGGATAGTGAGAATCAGCTGAGGAGGGGTTGTAGCCATAATTTTATCCACATCCCACTGGCCCTGATTCAAAAAAGCAACAACTCTAATATTGTTAGCCCTAGAAATAATTGTTGTGTAGTTAGCTAAAGGCCAAACTCCTAGCCAATCATCCCACCAGAAATAAGTAGAACCAGAACAGAGATGTCATTGGATGTGAGGTTCCATTTTGCTCTTGTTCTTCATCATATGTTTCCATTTAAGGTATTGACCACTACCCCATTTCCTCACTATGGGATTAGATCTTTGGCAATATTTGGCCCTTAGAAAGTCCCCCCACAAAGTTGTTTTGGTTCTAAACACCCACCATTGCTTAAACTGTAGAGAAGCAGGAACATCTGAAAGCTATCTCATCCCAATACCACCTTCCTTATAAGGATCACTTAGAGTTTTTCAGGAAGCCCAATGGCACTTCTTTTTATTATCTTTCCAACCCCAGAACAAATTAGCCATTAGTCCCTGAATTTTCTTGAGAGTGGTGCTAGGAGGGAAAACTGCAGACAGAAGATGAATAGGAAGAGACTGGAGAACATGCTTCACAAGAATAGCTCTTCCTCCACATGAGAGCATCTTAGTTTTCCCCCCTATTATTTTAGCCACAACTTTAGATACCAAACCAGAATAATAAATAATCCTCTGTCTTCCAGTATAAATAGGACAACCAAAGTAAGTTAAGGGACTGTCTTTCTGCTTGAAACTAGTCAAGGTTTTCATCCTTCTAACTGAAGATCTCAGAGCACAGGAAGGAAACATAAAATGACTCTTATTCTTATTAATAAGCTGACTAGAAACATTCTTATAAGTGGTCAAATTCTGCATAATTGGTTTAATAGATTTGGTTCTTCCAAAGGTGAAGATAATCACATTATCTGCAAAACTAAGATGATTGACCTGTGGCCCTTTAGGATTCATGAAGAAACCACTGAACTAAGGATGAGCATTGAGCCTATTTAAGAGCGTAGATAGAACTTCAGCTCCGCGAATAAAAATAGTTGGGGAAAGAGGGTCACCCTGTTTAAGACCCCTGGTGGAATGGAACAATCCATGCTTGGGCCCATTGACAAGCACGGAGTACCAATTATTAGAAATCACCCTCCATGCAATGTCAATAAATGGTTCACCAAAGCCCGTTCTTCTAAGGACCAGGCATTGTGTAAGACTAAGAAGCTCTGTCATAGGCTTTAGCCATGTCAAGTTTGAGAACCACATTACCTCCTTTATTAGGTTTCTTGATCTGATGGATGATTTCTTGGGCCAGCATAATGTTATCAGAAATACTTTTGTTCTTTACAAAGCCTATTTGGTTAAGGGAGATCAGATTAGGAATAATAGGAGCAAGTTTGAGACAAAGAACTTTGGAAATAATCTTATTAGTAAAATTGCTCAAACTGATATGTTTGAACTTAGAAATCTTATTAGGATGGTTCACTTTTGGAAGTAACACCAAACAGGCATGAGAAAAATACTTAGGGATGTACTGGCCACAAAAGAAGGGTTGAATCACCTCAAAAAGATTCTTTTTAATGATATCCCAACAAACCTGGAAAAATTTCCCATTAAGACCATCAGGTCCTGAAGCAGAATCAGGACTCATTGAAAAAATAACATTTTTAATCTCATCCAATGTAGGCATATTCTGAAGAGTCCTATTCTGATCCTCAGTAACCATGTTGGGAATACATTGAAGATCTTGTTCCTGAATATACTTATCTTCCCCAGTAAACATATTCTGGAAGTAATCACAAGCAGCTCTGGCAATCTGATCCTCACCCTCAACCCAACTGTCATCCTCATCCATGATCCTGTGGATATGCAGCCTTTTCCTTCTCCCTCTAATAAAGGTATGAAAATAGTTAGAATTAACCTCAGCTTGTTGAAACCACTATAATTTAGTTTTCTGTCTGAGAATAGATTGTTCCATTTTGAGGTATTTGATATAGTTAGCATTAAGAGCATGAAGGGCAGTTCTTTCATCTTCAAAATTATTATCAATCAACCTGTCTTTAGCTTTTCTAACCATCTCCTCATACTTCTTATCCTTGGTATAAATATCACCAAATTCAACCCTAGACCAATTGTTAAGGGTTGTAGAAACTCTTTTAATTTTCTGATGAAATTTTCACATAGGACCACCCTACACCTCCTTTTTTCAATAGTTACCTACTGTATCCAAAAAGTTTGATACTCATTCCAACAATTTAAGAATTTGAAATACTTGATATGATCAGTCTTATTATCAACCATCTCCAGAAGAAGAGGACAGTGATCAGACCCAGTGTTAGGCAAATGAGCAATAGTAGATTGTGGAATAAAATTCAACCAAAGATCATTTACCATAGCCCTATTTAATCTCTTCCAAAGCCTTGCTCCAAGACCCCTCTGATTAGACCAGGTATATCTCTGCCCAGTAAAGCCTAGATTTTCTAGTCCACAGGCCTCAATATTAGCAATGAAGTCAAAATTCTTATTCATATTATAAGGAATGCCACCTGGTTTCTATTTAGAACATGTTATTACATTAAAATCCCCTACAGCACACCAAGGCATATCAGTGTTGGAGAAGGTCAACATACTGTCCCAAAGGGGTCTCCTAAGAATATCTTTATACTTTGCATAGACAAAAGTGGTCAGAAAGGTTTTAGGCCACATAACATGGCTGATTTTTCAACTGATAAGTTATTCCTTATTCTGTAAGACTCTGCAATCCACTTTCTTATTCCAGAATAGCTAGATCTTCCAATTGGGGTTGTGAACAGTCTTATCCATATTTAGCTGAACTAAAGCTAGTAAGGTGAGATTTATCAAAAAAAGGCTCCAGGATGGCAATAAGATCAATGTGATGAATAGATTTCAAGCTTTTAAGTCTTTCCATAACTCCTTGGGTATTAATACCCCTCACATTCCATATAATTGTACTGATCATTTATGTAGTTTAGAGCTTTGGAGCCTTGTAATTGGTCTGCTCTCAGGAGTTGAATAAGTAGGAGTGACTTTCTTTGATTTGAAAGTAGAGTGATGGAAACCACTTGGAGATAAACCATGTTCTTGAGTCACCTGTTGGACCTCCTCCACAACTTCATTACTAGGAGGGTTGTGGGCCCTTACGAGTTGCTCACTAACCTTATCATCTTCATCCTCACCATTATTCATAGGTTGTTTATTCATTTCTGTCTCAGCTTCATAATTAATAACCCTATACTCATCAAAATCTTCAGGCATATGAGGAATGAGATTAAGATTGCAGGCTGGTGGCTTATCAGAGACTCTGGTAGTACCAACTTGAACTTCCCTAGAAGGATCATTGTCTAAATTAATTTGTATGCCAATTTAGACACTAGTACTTCTGGCAGGTTGATTATGTTCAACTGCTAAAGGGGTAACTTGAGTATCATTCCTCTTTTTAAGAGCATCCTTTCTTTTCTTGCTAAGCTTATTCTTTCTTGCCTTGGAACCAACCTTACTTGTACTAGCATTAGATCCCATATCTTTAGCCAGTGATTCTAAATGCAGGGGTTGCAGAGGAGTAGATGCTCCAGCCTCATTATGAATATTGGTATGCCTGGGTTGAGATTGATACAGATCCATAGGGGTAGCAGAAGTAGAAAGGCCCATCGTATGGTCAATAAAAGGGTTCCCATGCACCCCTGGTTCCCCTAACTTCAAGTTAGTAATACTCTCCTTCAAGCCATCCTCACCTCCATAGAATCCAGTAACAACAGCACCAGAGGGGGTTGGGGGTTGGGATTTAGCCACATCAATAAATATAGGAATATTAGGGCGTATGGGAGGCTGGTCCTTAGGAATTGACACAACAGTCCCATGGGGAGATAAATCAATACTTGTGCCTTCTAATTCAGTGTGGAGTGTGACTTCCTGACTATTAATTTATCAAAATTCTTACCCTGATCAGAATTAGGATTTCCTTCCAAGTTCTTATCCACTTGCTCATTGGTAATGCTAATCAACTTGCCAGTTGGTTGCCACTATTTATTTTCTTGACTTAAGGGCATCATTTATTGAGGCCTAGCTTGTTTATTCTTTTGGTTTTTCCTCCTTTGAGTTTGCCATTCCTCTAGTTGGACTACTTCCTTACCTTTAGAAGCAGTATTTGTAGATTTTTGTTTAAGCAATAGCATTAGCATTAATAAACTTTTTAGGAAAGGGATGAGAGCTTACCTGATCATTCTGACTGTGCTCTATGATATCCTTGTCCAACCTCTCATTATCACTATCTTGCCTTTTCTTTTCCCCATCCTCTTTTTTCTTCATAGTGTACACCTGTACCAAGTGGCCTTGATGATTACAATGAGTACGATAATCAGGAAGTCCTTCATATTGGATGTCTTGTTGCCTCCCGATGGTGAAATATAGCTCATCAATTCCTATCCAGACATGTGTAGGTCTCTCTTTAGTGACATCAATCTAAATTCTTACTTTAGCCACACTTCCTCTGGTTTTCTGGATTGAAGCAGCATCCAAGTAAAGAGTCTTACCAATAGGAGCCAGTAGAGCAGAAATGAATTATTTGGTATAACAGTGTCAGGGAAGTTCTGGGAGAGTCACCCAAATAGGCACCATTGGAGTTTCTTTCTCAAGAGTAAAGTCAGGGGTCCACAGTTGCAGTCTCATAAGTTTTCCTTTAATGAACATTCTCTATTTATTCCAAACTGTAACATGGTCTTCTTTATTATCCAAATCTATGTAGACATGCCAAGAATTAAAATGAGCTATCTTCACACCCCTAGTAAGTTGAGTTTGTTGGATGAAACTTTTCCTGATCATATCCATCTTTGGCATGGTGTTGGAAAATTTCCCAACCAAAATGTATTGACATTTAGCAGCTAACTTTTGCATGAAATCATATTTTTTGAATATAACAGCAGGTAAGCGCTGCCTAGTAGTGAATATGGGGGGCTAATCTCAATGGGGACTTCATTTTTGGATTGATTGGCTCTTAGCTTGGTAGTATAAGAATGGACAATGGTGAAGGGGGTTGGTTCAGGGATTTGGTTAGAATTGGGAAAAGTATTAACACTTGAACTGGGATTCTGATGAATTTTTTCAGGATAGGGTTGTTGTTTAGGATTATGTCTATTAATGGGATGCCTTTGGAAGTTGGATGTCAATTTAGTGAGGTCATGGGGTTTAGGAGGATTAAATTTAGCTTTTTCAGAAGAGAGCTTCTTAGAAGCTTTGCCCTTATCAGCCTTGTCCTAATGAGCCATTCCCAGCTTAGATTTCTTCTCTTCCTCAGTATCATCTAGATTGATTATAACTTGTTTATCATGAGAGCCAGGATCCAACTCTTTATTCCTAGTCTACTTGTCCTTACCATCAGTCCCTTTCTCATAAACATTTTGAGAAGCAGACACTGGAGTTAACAGGTTATTGGATCTCAAAATCACCAATATTGCCAATATCATTGGAAATCAAATTAGGCTACATGCCAGGGGATAAGTCAATCACCTTATTATCATCTATAACCAAATTAACAACTTGAGAGATATTAAGAGGTTGAACAGAGTTAAGAGAATCAAGGTTTGAGGACCTACCTTCCAAGGATGTTGAATCCTTAGGGCCAAGGTTATCCATATTTTATTGTTTACCAGAATAGTTTCCAGCACCCACCTCCTGAAGATTGTGATTGAGTAGGATATGATGAGTTTCAGAGGTCTCTCCACCCTTATTATCGACCAGAATTTTTGGTGCCTCTTGGTTGGGGAGATTTTTCCCTTCAATAGTTTGGGTAATGGGATGATTTGTATTTTCATCCACGGGTTCATGATGAGGGGAAAAGACCCCAATGTTTGCATCCTTCATCAAACTTTCAGTTGTTAAACAGCGAAGTTTCTATAAATTTACAGATATTTTCAGTGAACTCCTCGCGATCAATCGCTCTTTTGGGAAGGTAGAATCCTCTAATAATTAGTTTATTGATGTAGTGAGGAGGAAGAATCCATTCCACTACTCGGAATAATAAGAATTAGCTTAGAATTAGCAAGATTGATTATGTTTTGAGCTTGTTGGAGTTCTTCCTAAATTGCTACAAAGGTCGTGGAAGTGGATTACACATCCGAAGGATTCGGGCGTGATTCTGAGGTATCTGTGAGAAGGTGGTGATGCACCTTGGCTTGGTACTTCTCATGGGTTAAGTCTGGTGGCTACATAAACATTGTGAGTCATTTTACCTTTTATATCTACCTTCTACATCTACCTTAATTGTTGGAATAAAATATTGTATATAACCAATTGAATTAGTTAATAGTAATCTATCAAATATGAATAGTTAGACGTTGTGACAAATAGTTTGGATGGAGTTGTTAGAAATTCTATAAATAGAACTTAGTTCCTAATGAGATTATAAGTCAATTAATTATTTTTACAGTACGATTTACGATAGCAGCTAGTTTGATGAACAATGGAAACATATTTTTGCTAACTCAATTGAGGAATTGCAAGAACAGTTGAATATCATCAAAGGGATTTTAGAAACTCTCATGAGTTCATCAATTCTATTGCAATTGTTGTGATCTAATAAAATTGATCCAATAAAGCAAATTGAAGCATAGTACATACTACTGAATCATCAGAGACATTAAGTAAGGAGTGAATAGCAAATTGAGAGCAGATTGAGAAATTCATTGACATTCATCCTAGAAATCCTTTGTATTTTTATATATATGATACTCAGGTAGCATTTTAATCTCCCAACAATGTACTGGTATTAAGAATTATACTGGATGGGGTAATTCAATGAAAGTAGCATAGTTAGCTAAGAACAAAATTGGATTTACTGAAGGAATGTGTCGTAAAGAGCAAAGGAGATCTAGATCATGAGTGAGAAAGATACAATGATTTTGTGCTATCACGGATTACTAATTTAGTTTCAAAGGAATTATCTAATGAATTAATATTTTCCTATAATGCATATAATGTTTGGATGGACCTGAAGGAGAGATTTGACAAGTGTAACCTAACTAGGATATATATAGTTTATCGAGATATCAATACTATGAGTCACAGTAATTTCACAGTGTCTAAATACTATTCTAAGTTAAGAAATCTTATAGATGAATATGTGTCTAAAGTGCCTTTACCTGCTTGTGAATGTGATAAGTATAGAGTATATGCAGAACACATGGAGAAATAGAAACTTATGTAACTTTTTATGGGACTCAATGATAGTTTTAATCAATCAAGGAATCAAATCCTTATGACAACTCCTAGTCCAACATTGAATCAAGATTACAACATGATGATGCAAGATAAAGCCAAAGGATATAGTGAAGTTTGATATCTAATTATGTGCTTCCTTTACCTAAATTAGATGTTAATGATTATATTGTTTTAGCCTTTGTGTACAACATTAATTTCAAATAAAATTTAGGACTATATTGTGACCATTGTCATCTGAGAAATCACACAAGAGACTATTTTTATAGGTTGATTAGATGTCTTCCAAATCATAAGTTTGCTGGAAGAAAGATATTGATGATAGCAGTAATAAGGGAAGACCTTTGGAAATGCTAAACAACAATGTTTTAGAGGTAACAAAAGGCCTCGAGTTAATAGTGTGAACTATGTTAAAAGCACTGAAGTTGTAAATGGTATCACCCCTGAAGAATAACAAAAGATTGGGGGTAATAGAAGACCTCAAATGAGAAATGTTAAAGGTTTTGAAATAAGCAATAAAACAATTGTTGATATGCGATAGCCTTTTTTCACAAATTGTACCTATATTCACACCTAATCAATATAACCATCTAATGAACTTGATCAATAAGGAGGCCTCTTCACAGGAAGTCATTTTCAACATGGAAGGTATGCATCACCTCTCTACGCTCAGTGTTAGTACTTTTGTAGTTAATGACACACAAACTTGGGTTGTGGACACTGGAGCCACTGATCACATGGTCTCTATCTTGGATGCATTACACAATCCAAGTCCTATTCCTCATAAATCTAACATTGTACATTTTTCAAATGACCAAATCATTGTTGTCACTCACACTGGTTCAGTCATACTATTTGATAACAATAAGTTACAAATGTCCTCTTCTGTCATGACTCAAAAATAGGGTGTGATGGAACTCACCAAACCTACTAAGGTGAGTCAGCCCAAACCCAAACCACTAAATAATAATACTAAAACAAAATATAAACAGTATGGTAATGCAGATAAGAGGAAGAAATCAAACTATAACTATCCCAGAATTGGTGTCACATGTACAAGCCTCTAAATACAAAATACTCAAATGAATTACAAGTCTCAAATGTTTAGTCCTCAAATAGAACAAAACATAAAGTGGGATCGTTAATGGCATGCTGGAGATATAAGCATTCACCTCTAAAGTAATCCAGAAGCTCGATCCAACAAATAAAAGTCTAGCAGGATGAACCGGGCTCATAACCTAAAATAATATAGCAAGGGGTGAGTACCAAACAATGGGGTACTCAGCAAAATGGAACTAACCTAAGGTACAACGATGAAGAACACAAGTAACTTCTTAAATCTTAATCACAATCCGTTGAACTACAACCCTGCACTCAGAAAAGTCCCAGCATAATATAATATACATTTCACAATAGATACAATTATACTCATCACCTAGCATAATACCTCAATACACAAGTGTCACGACCCGAGAGTGTGGCCTAGATGTGATATGGCAAAGGAAAATCTGAGAGTTCTCGATCAAGCCATCTTAGCATTATCACACACATCATCGGTTCAGAAGCGCGTAGTGTAATAAATAACACATAATGTCTAAGGAAATTCGGGGCTTTGGATTCAAGCTATGGGGATGTTACCGGGAATGGGGTAAATATAAATCACACAATACATTGTTATTCAACAAGTTATTTTAGTATAAGCAGAAGCAGAACCGAAACAGGAGTACTCATAGTAAAAACATAAATGGTCATGATATCTCAAATAAACACATAGTATGGAGTACATCAGAATCAAAAGTGTCTAACAAATGCCTCTACTAAAATAAGATGGGGGCCTCGACATAGTCTGGGCTCACCTTCAAGTCACACGACAGAAAAAGCAAAATAAAACATAAGCTAGAAGAAGGTAGGCTTGCCTTTAGAGTATAGGGCTCACCACAATAGCAAGTCTGGGATCACGACTAGTCGTCCAACGGTAGATGAATATCATCTCCGGTCCCTATATGGTTAGATCATGTAGAAAAGAATATGGGTTAGCACAAATAATGTACTAAGTATGTGGTCATACAATGCAGATGAACCTAACACAAGCTAGATAACGAGGGCTCATACATGTATAGAAAGAA
>JBCEWC010000814.1:0-49026 GCA_038996855.1 Solanum aculeatissimum | reverse complement strand
ATTTTAGAAGTTAATATTATAAATATAATTAAATAATAATTTAAAGAAAATTTGTGAAAAAACGATTTTATCTAAAGTATAGTCTTTTAATGAAAAGGACAAAAAGTTCGATCAACATTTCTAAGGGTCTTCACACTTTTAATATAGTATAGATATAGATATATTTATATATTTGCTATCAGATACACTAAAAATAAAAAAGAGATGAGCGAGATAGATGTATTCCAGATATATGCGAATCACCCTATATATACATGTATTTGTATGTATCTAATGTAATTTGCATTTATATGAAACACAAGACACATAAGGAAGTGATGAATGAATGGGTGGGAGACGAGTCGTATTAATCTGCATTTCAAATTCACTCGGATATAGTGTGTTTAGAATAAAGTACACCTGATTTTGATCTCAAGTACACTTGATTTTGATCTCATGTACCTCGAGATACATGAGTCTCTGTATCTAAATATATCTGAATTCGCATGGGTCCGCTTGGGCATCGTCGATCACGTATGGGGAGTCCCATTCAATCGCAGGGGTACGAGCTTTAAGCTAGCATAGAAAGCATAGAAGAAAGAATGATTTGAATAAGATGTGTTAAAGAAGTCACTAGGTGCACTGGAGAATAATGCATTAAAATCGAATAAGATTCGTAATATTACAAACTAGAGTGTATCAAAATAACCCGCTTCAATACTATTTCCGCGTAAGTGTACGTGTCTAAATGTCTATTTGTAAATATAAATGAAAATTTAGCCTTCTCACTTCAATTTTTGTTTTGTATTTCATGATCAAACTTCATAATGCTTAAAACATATAGGTCCTCTAATTTGACAATAATCAAGGGGAGGAACGAGAGGTAGAAAACGAGAGTTCCGCAGAATTTAATAATTTCAATTCAAAATTTGATATATTTATTGAAAAAATTCATCAAATAAAAATTCATAAACTTTAAATACTGAATTATCTGGAGACGAATCAAGTTTTAAATTAGAAAAATAAATTAATAAGTTTGCTAGAATTTTGTTTTACCTTTTTTTTTCCTTCATGCATACGTAATGCCTTACGTGAGGCTCAACTCTCAAAACATATAGACCAATAAATAATAATTTCCATGTATACCCTTAATAAAATTTGGAAATTGTGAAGTATTTTTTACGTTGTTACCTTATTTAGGTATATACCGGCAACTAGTTAATACATTATTATTAATGTTTGATTAAACTGATTTATATTTGATTAAATCCATAAATAGAGGATCAATTGTTGTCATAGGAAAAAAAAAACTTAATTAAGTCAAAGAATTACTAATCAAAAGGGAATTCAGAATTTAATTCTGATTTTATTACACTCCCCCCACTTCGTGGACATAGTGGTAGGGCAATTTATAAGAAGTATTGAGAAAGTTCAATCAAATGCTTTTTGTCGAAATATTATACAATATAAATAATGTTATTATAAATGGGAAAAGTATTAAAAATATTTTTGAACAGTTTTATTTTTGAACCATTTGACTAATCAAACTTAAAATATACCCTTAATTTGTCACAAGTATTAAAAACAACTCTAAACTAGATAAAAATTTAGGGGTGTATTTCACTCATGTTGCAAGATTGGGAGTGTATTTAAGTTCACATAAAATATCTCGGAGGATGCAAATTGCCCAAATAAGACAAATATATTTGTTCGTTCAGTATAAATTTAAGTGTCGTATTTAAATTTATTATGCCAAAACAAAACCTAAACCTTCCCTAATAAAAGGAACATTTATAAAAGTTCTCATATATCTTTTCAGGACCCCCCTATTTAGCAAGTAGTGCTTTTTAGGCCCATGTGAAATCTCTTCCTAATCCGTATAAGTACCAAATTTATTTATAATATATAGTGTTACTGTTGGAAGGTCCATTTGCAAAAGAGTACACTTGGAAATAGAAGACACTAATTTTCTTTCTTTTTCTTTTCAAGTAGGTCCTTTATGACCCCACAAACCGACCATTTGTATTTGGTCTACAAAAAGCAATTTCTACAAAATTATTGATGAGAAAAATAAATAAAGAGGGAGGTCCGATTTGGGGTTACACGGATGGATAGAGGTAGACTAAAGAAGTAATTGGGGGAGGTGATCAGACATGATATGGCGAAACTTGATCTCACCGATGCCATGACCTTAGATAGAAAGGAGTGGAGGTCACGTATTAGATTAACAGACTAATAGGTTAGTAGGGTTAGGTTGATGTCTGACCTTGGGGTATAGTAGGACAGTAAGATTAGTTGTGTCTTTATCCTGTGTTGTCATTACCCGTCTTATATATGTTAATTTTATCGTATTTACATATTATTATGTGCTTTTCGTTATTAGTCGTTCTTTCTTTTTTTCTTTTCCATTCTTTTTTCCTTTTTTCATATCTAGTTTATTCTGCTTATGGGTTTTTGAGACGAGGGTTCCCAGGAAACAATCTCTCTATCTCTGTGAGATAGTGATAAAGTCTGCATACATTTTATCCTCGCTAAACCCCACTTATAGGATTTCAATAGGTATGTTGTTATTGTTGTTATATACTAAAAGAGAGAAAAAACATTTGATTATATATTTTGAATAAAAATTTCAAGTTATTTGGAATTTGTGAAGTTGATATATGAAGATGGAGTTGTATTTTACTATATTTGTTTATAAGTAATATTTAAAATAATGTTCATATTTGAGTATATTTAAATACAATCCCAAAAGTGAAATCATATGACTTCATATTAAATCAGTGGCTGAGTTTCTCTGCCTAATTATAAAGCTTATATCTTTGACTAATTATTTTTTTGTCTGATAAGCAACTCTTATTTAAAAGTTTGAACATAGGAGTATATATTATATAAATTAATATTTTACGTCAAAAATTATGAGTTCAATCAATCTCGATAGCATGGTAGCTTATACACCTAATATGTGGTTGGCATTGTGGAATATTAAATTGAATTAAAGCTACCCAAAAAAAAAAATGAAAACTTAGGTATTGAAGCATATTCCTTTATAAACATAGGTATCTAGGCTTTAGTGTTTCAAGTTTTTTATATTACAACTTTTACTATGAATTTTGATGCCAAACACATTGTTATGTTTCTTTCTAATTCATGCAAAATTTTTGTTTTTACAAAGTTATTCATGTGTAAAATGATATGTTTGCCTACATTAGCTATATGTATGTACTCCCACTAAATAATTATTTTTTCCATGTTTGTCCTCATTAATTAAGTGCTTTATCATTAAACCTAATTATCCTATTAATCTTACATGTATATATAAAATAAAGGTGTTCATTTTCTAATTCTTACCTAATGTGGTTATTAATTATTATGATTAGGGTTTTGACTATATATTCATAAAACATTAGTTAGGGTTAGAATACAAATATCCCCTTCACCTTTACTTTGTAATCCATCTTATTTTTACCATAAACACTTTATAAGCTCTCATTTTGTAAAAAAATAAGTAAGTTCTATGAGCAAATGCCTGAATCAAAATATGTTATTGCTATGAGTGCCTGTACAATTATCTATCTAAGCGGCTTTTCCTCTGATCCCCCTTACAGAAATACTTTAAATCTATTTCAATTCCTGTGTCGTTGCCGATGAGTTTCAGCTACCAGAGTTTTTGATAAGAAAGAGGCGTCTAATGAGTAAACAAAAGTGAGATCTTTTATTATTGTTACTCTTGGATTAACAGTTTTATACTATTTGATAATGCGTCTTTATTTATCTGTCATTTTATAATTATAAACAAGTTTATAGCACCAAAAAATAAATCTTTGATCTCATTAGTATTTGTGTATTCTTAATTTAAACCATAAATTTAATTATGATTTTAAATAACCAATTCGAGGGTAAAAAAAAAAACAAAAAACAAAAAACACATGAAGATGAATTAATTAAGACCACCAACTTACATCCTTTAAATGACAGTGGTCCACCTCGTGCTTCACATGCATGTCATTTTCACTAGAGTATCACATATCAAAGATTAATTATCATAATTCATATATAATTATATGATAGCAATTTTAGTAGGAATTATTATACTTTTTAAAAAATAAAAAATGTAGTTAATTAGTTTAATAAACAGTACTATAACTAGTATAGTAAACTATAGTAATTAGCAATTTCATTATTTGAACAAGTCGATGGATTATATATATATAAAAGAAGGGAAAGTCGTAGTCGCTATTCTTGAGTATGCATAGGATAAATTCTCGCTCCTATGCAATAGCTCGCAAACCATATAGAAGAGGTAATTCGCACTTGTTGACAAGGAATTTTGAACTTGCTCAGATTACTGGACCACCCGAGTCGATGGACTATACTAGTGAAAGATAAGTAGGTATAAGTGGATTAAAAAATGAATCAAGTACAATTCATGGACTTTACAACCTTGTAAATATACAAAAAAGAATTATTATTAATATATTTGAGGTCGTAATTAAACTTGAAATATAATAATGACAAAGAAAGACTAACTATCTTAGAAAATGAAATGCAGTCATGAGGCATATTATCAATACTTCCAAAATCAAGGGGGGAAATTGAAAAAGAAAAGAAAAAATGTTAGAAGGGCAAAATAGGAAAATCACAATGAACATCGATATCAACCATAAACTTTTAAGTCATAGTATCACTATCATTAAAAGCAATAATTTTAATCAAGACTTAGGGCTATGGGCAAAATGGAGGTCCCCTACCCTCAAACAAAAAGACACATTTTAATTTGGTAAGTTATATAATATATTCCTTTCGTTTTAATTTAAATATCTTATTTTTATTTTACAAAAATTTTGATATATTTAAAACTATATAATTAATTAAAAGGGTATTTTGATACGTAAGTTCATACATGCGCGCTTAGTTTAAGATTACAAAATTGTTAATCTCTGATATACAATGCTCTAGCGAAATTTACCTGGTTGATAAAGATTTATTAATTACCAACGAACCAAATTCTGATAAATTCCCTTCAAAATTTGTGTCTAATTAAATTAGTATTATTAGTTGAATTAAAACCAAAGGAATATCAAACAACAACTTAATATAACGTGCCTTTCTTGTCACAAACAAGACCTTTCACCAACATAGCTAAATGGTGGGACACTATTTTTATTTCATTGATCTTCATAAATTTTTGAATAATTATGAATGGTCTCTAAAAGTACCCACTCATGGGGTTTCTTTTTTTTTTTTCTTCCAATTTCCATTAATGTATTTGTGGAACATTATAAATTATCTTGATTATATTTTATTACGATCGAGTTTTGACTGGGCCAACATTATTGATGAAAAAAGAAAAACTTCTCCATCGCATCATTAACCGTCAAGAATTTGTTGGGAATTCCGGATCAAAGAAGAGGCAAATCAAAATATGACGAGGAAAAACTGCTTTTGAAACGATCTTAAGAAATTATGTGAAAAATAAATTATTAATGTTATAAAATAGGAAAAAATATTTGTCATTTTTTATATGCTAGAAATGTCAAGTAAAAAAATATTGATTAAGTAAAAGTAAATCGAAGGAATATTAAGAAGCCAAATCTCACTTATTTACCTTAAACACTTTGATGCATATAAAATAAAATATTATATATAGTTGCTGGAATCCAACTAATGACGGTCTAAACTCTAAAAACATTAAGTATTAAGAACTCTTTTTAAATATTAAAATTAATTGATTCTCTGAGTTGCATTGTTATATATGACTTTATACGGTTTCTGAAATAATTAATTAAAAAAAATAACGTGTATTAATTTATTCTCTGGTTGTCCTTAGTCAAACTGTATTAACGACTAATATACAATTAATAAGTTATTTATTAAGTACTGTATATTTTCTATAAATACCTACCAATTTTCTTTCACTAATACCTTCTAAACTAAATACTACTCTTATTTTCCTATTTAAATAATTTTTTTCCTTCTTAGTTGGTTAAATTTTGGATTTTTTTAAAACATATTTTCATATATGAAAACTCTTTTAAAGTTAAATTTTCTACTTACTTTTATTGATAAGCTTTTATTTAATACTAAAATTCAAACGTATCAAAGACCAACACTCTTAGGGTGACTTGAAAAAAAAAACATTTTCAAATTTCTTCCTTACAAAAATAAAAATATCTTCAATTTAAAATAAAAAAAATCACTCCTACTAATACTTAACAGTTACGCTTGTGACATTCAGTTAACCGTCAGTTAAAAAAATACTTTAAAGTTAAAAAAAAAAATCCCAATAATAGTTGCCTATTGCTAACTTAGCAAAAAGAATAAATAGCAATAAATGATAAAAAAATAATTTTTATTTAATATAAATATTTAAATATTAAAAAATAAATACTACTCCCTTTGGTTCATTTTATATGTCACGTTTCGTGATTGCACTTATATTAAGAGAAAAAAATAACTTTACATTCATTTATAAAAAAATGATATTAAAATTATCTATTTATACAAAAAATAATATATAAAAAGGATAAAAAAATATTATAAATTAAATAAATATTATTTAACGTTGTAAAATAATATAATAAACAATTAAAAATTGACGGAGGGAGATTAAAGATCCCATAACAGTAAAAATGAAAAGGAGACAAGAGATATGGGGTGATGAAAACAAGGTAGATAAAATAAAAATAGGTCAGATTATTCACTAGTTTTACATTCATTGATTTCAGAAATAGACAACAGACACAGCTGGAATTGTACACTTGTGTCTTATCTTTCATCTCCACCCTACAAATTTACAAAATTATATTTTAAAAAATAAGCTCAACTCTCCTTGAAGATTCCTTCACTTTTTTCCCCACCCCCACCCACTTGTTTAGTATTTTCTTCTTGATTTTTTTATCTCTTGCCTACCTTTTTGTGCCTTTAAATTTACCCATAAACTCAAAGATCATTCCTTCCTCTTCTTCCTCTTCTTCTCCCTTTCCCATTTGCTTTCTTTTTCTCTTTGAGTTTTGTTATTCTGTTGATTTTCTCCTCCTTTTTAGGTTTTTCATTGCTGGGTTGTTGCTGAAATCCATTAAAGATCCAATCTTTAAGCTCTGATTTATGTTTTTTGCTCTTTCTTGCTAAACCCCATTAAAGATCCAACCTTTTTTGTTCTTGGGTTTTAGTCTTTCTGGCTGAAATCCATTAAAGATCTAATCTTTAGGCTCTAATTTCTGCTCCTTTAAGGTCTGATATCTGGGTTTTTGGTCTTGGTGGCTGAAACCCCATTAAAGATCTAAACTTTTTGTTAACAGATTTGTTAAGAACTCCTTGTTTCTTTGTTGTGAAAAGTGAAAAAAAAATTAATGCTGGATAAATTTTCATTGATGTACCAGATTCATGTCTCCAGTTGTTAGTGAAATCCTTCGTTCTGGTTATATAATCAGTTCTTCACTTAGACGCAGAACCCATCTTGTTCAATCTTTCTCTGTTTCTTTCCTTTACTGGTTTTATGTTTTCTCAGAATTCATCATCACTTCCCCTTAAACATCTTGATCCATAGTCTTATTAGTACTTTTTCCTAGCATATATCATAAACTTTTTGTACATATAGAATACTTGCTATGATGGCTACTTCTAGTGGTAACTCATCTCAGATTCAGAACAATACCACCAACAACAACAATTCAGGATCTGATGAGGTTTTAATGGTGATTGATGAAAGGAAAAGAAAGAGAATGCAATCAAATCGTGAATCAGCAAGGAGATCAAGAATGAGAAAACAGAAACATCTTGATGATTTAATGTGTCAAGTGACACAACTGAAGAAGGAAAACAGCAACATCCTCAACAACATCAACATGACAACACAGCAATATGCTAATGTTGAGGCAGAGAACTCTGTTTTAAGAGCACAAATGATGGAATTAAGTCAAAGGTTGCAGTCTCTTAATGAAATTCTTAGTTACATCAATAATTCAAACAACAACATTAATAATAATAATGGGGTATTTGAAACTCATAATTATCAAGAGGATTTGCAGATTAATCCATGGAATTTGATGTATGTTAATCAGCCAATTATGGCTTCTGCTGATATGCTCTATCAGTATTAATGGTGGTTGTTGTGATGATGAGTGGAAGGGTTATTTTATTAGTATCTTTATTATTTAAGAAGTATTAGTAGTAATATTTGAGTATTAGAATGAGTTTAAAAAGCAGTCAAAAGAGGATTAGTTGACTGGTATTTGGGCATGTAAAAAAGGAGGGATCATATATTGGAATGAATGGTTGTGATTGCATTATGTTTTTTTTTTCTATTTTTAAATAAAAATGCAAGTTGTTTTATTTCTATGTACTATACATTTCATGTTTTTGTGTGCTTATAATTTGTTTGCCAAACATCTTACTCAAGACTCCCTTCGTTTCTTAATTTAGTTTGATTCGACATGAGGTTTAAAAAAATAAAGAAGGGTTTTGATTTTATAGTTGTAGATTAAACTTATGTTGTATCAAAATTTATTTTAATCTTGTGATCTTAAATATGCTACGTGAAAAGAAGAAAGACAATTATTTATAAGTATTTTGACATAAATTAAAGATTAGATGTAAAATAATTCTTTACTTTTAAAATTATGACAAATTAAAATAGAATAATTATGTCGAAATTGAATAATATCACATAAATTGAAACGAGCCTACATTGAGATCCAAACAAGTAGGGTTAGGTGTCCCTTTTATATTTTTGCTATGCATAAGTACAAAGATGAAAGATTGACAAAATATACCTACACTCTATGTTTTCATCACCAAACAAATTAAAGGTGATAATGCATGTGTTTTCTTTTTGTACTTTTGTCACTTAATTTTAATTAAAATTAATATATTTTTATCATTTGACTGGTAAATGAGAAAGTAATTTGGTATAACTATTGAAGGTGAATTTAAAATAATTGCTTCTAGAATGCCAAAGAAACAAGTTGATTTGTATAATTTTGTAGGTTTTTTTGGTACTTGTTTTATTCAAAATAAATTAAGTTAATACCAAAACCATGTGCTATAATAAATGAAAGATACATGGTTAATTCAAAATCTTGCAGAACTTTGTCCATAATTTAATGTCTTCTTTTATTTTTTAATATGAATTTGATTAAATTTAAATTTATATTAGCATTTAAATTAAAAGTAACAATATATTTTAGGATTTAAATTGAGACCTTTAATAAAAATTAGAAAAAAATACTCACTATTCCAATACAAATATCCAACCAATTAATTCAAAGTTTTTTGGTTGCCCACTCGGTGTTGATATCGACATTGGTATCTGATTATATTTAAATTCATGCCACAATTAAAGTAATCTCATTCGTTGTATCACATTCTTTGGTGATAATTAATTGGAAGTTAATTGTATAGTAGGAATGTGTGAATAAATAATGCATCTGTATTTATTGACCAATTAATATGTGTCAATTAAAATCATATAAAAGAGATAAAATATTTTCATGGCTGAGTTATAATATTAGTTGGTTTAATTTCAGTCATTGAATTGTGTTCTAGAATCAATTAATTTTCTAAATAATTCTTTTTGCCTTTTAATTTATTTCTTTTTTTAAAAAAAATCTTATTGAGTAGTCATGAAGGTACAAGCTTAGTGCACAAGTTATGATATTAAGTGTAATGTACTTTTTTCATAAATGTAATTAATTAGCTGCTGCCAGCTTCTAATTACAAATCATTAAGTGGGGATGGCAAAGTAAAGCTAAAGTTAATTGATCCTTTTTTCAGCAGACATTGAGTCTCACTAATGTAAAATTAATAATGATGATTAATGCCTTAAACATGCACTTAACATTGCTTAAAGAATTGCTCTTAATATAGCGTTAGGTACTACTCCCACCGTCTCATAATACTTGTCGTCTTTACTAAAAATATTTACATTCATATCTCACATCACTACTAAATAAAACTATATACAAGTTTTAACAATGTAAGTATGATTTATATAAGATAAAAATACTAATTTTAAAATCTTGATATTACTAGGAAATAAGGAAAGATTATGAAATAAAATTTTAGTCAATTTTAAAGTGCTAAATATTAGGAGTTCCTTTTACCTATTACAAATTAAGTAAAGAAATATCAATAACGATTTAATGAAAATTATTTGAGAAAAATAGTAAATCACGATATGAAGTAAAAATAGATTATATTTAAGGATTAAAATCACAAATTTTAATTAATTAAAAGTTAAACTATATATCACAGGAACCAAAATTTTAGAATTTATAAATATCTAAATTAAAACTTACAACAAGAGGCAAAATAAACTTATAGCTTATTGTGATGAAAGCATCAACCAATCTTTCTAATTTTTTGGGAAATGATTGCATGCATGTAAAGAAAGAAAATGTTGATATTAAATAATATATCTTTGTTAATATTATGGTTAGTGAAATGATGAAGCATGTGGCCACCATTAATTAAAGGAGGGCTCACTTCAAATTAATTAAGAAATTATGGATGGATCCCCAACTTGTTTTGAATGACTTTATAAACCAGCAAAAAAGCTATGGTGATTAATAAATAACCAATAGCTTTCATGCAAGAATAAGATGGATGATATTTCTTCATCTAACAACAAGAGAGATCATATTTGATAGCAACAAATTAAATATTTGATTAGCTAAGCTATAACCTTCTTTTAATTTAAGAGAAGTGTTAGAATGTAAATTTTATGTATATATATAGCATTTGTCCAAGTGAGACTGTGATAGTTTGTACATGAGCGGAGAAAGAATGCTGACGCTCCTGTTAGGAGCTGCGAGAGGCTGGATTTAGGGATTACACGGAGGGGTAGAGGTAGACCAAAAAAGTATTGGGGAGACGTAGTTAGATATGATATGACACAACTTCACATCACCGATGACATGACCTTAGATAGAAAGGATTGTAGGTCGCGTATTAGGGTAGAAGGTTAGTTGGCTAGTAGGGGTAGGTTGATGTCTTGCCTTGTGATGTTAGTAGGATTAGTCACATCGTTATATATTGTATTGTTATTTTCCGTCATTTATTCTACTACTTTTTTGTGTTTATAAAATTATCAATTGCTTTCCACTCTAGTTACTTTTGTCATGCCTTGTATTTTTTGCTTTTGGGGCTGATATATTTGATTTGAGAGTCTTCCAAAAATAGTCTCTCTATCTCTATGAGGTAGTGATAAAATCTGCGTACATTTTACCCTCTCCAAACCCCACTTATGAAATTACATTTAATATATTATTATTAATGAAATTTCTGATTCCGCTATACTTCTTATATTATGCGATTGATTTTCCTTTTAATGACTTGTTTGAAATAAGTTGAACATAATGGGTAACATATCATCATCTTAAATTCTTCTAAGTTTAATCTTATCTCATAACACAAAAATGATTCAATTCTAATCATATCATTATATCAATAATATTGAGAACCAACTACATTAAGCCACGTAAATGGGAATATATTCAACATGATATTGGAGGTATGCATGAAAAGAAAATCTTCAAGAGTGAGGTTAGGTAATATGATAGTGAAATGTTTAACCTATGATATAAAAATATTTAATGAAAATTTTTGTTGCCTTTTCATGCTTTTCTCAATAAGTTGGTAGGATATGTGTGGAAAAAAAAACTTTAAATTGCCCAAAGATAATTCAAGCATATTCCTTTTTTTCCACTTTAATTTGTTTATCCTATTTTTTAAATTTATTTAATTTTTTTTTCTTTTTTTTTAGTATTCTTTAATTCTAACTTTTCACATTACATATTTACGTTCATAAATTAAAATATTGGTATATTTGGCAAATTTTTTATTTAAAATTTTATATTAAATTAAAATAAGATAAACAAATTAAAGGAAGTATTTTGTTTTACTTTTATTTTGTTTGTGCTTGAGGAGAGTTGTTTTTAAGTGACTAGCATGGACCCCTGTTTTGGTTGTTTCTAATTAAAGAGGTTAATTTTGTAGCGGGGAAAATTAGCACTTTTAGTCCCTCAAATTTGATAAATTCTAGTTTTGATTCTTGTAATTTTTAATTAAGCATATTCTTACTTTTAATTATTTGACATATTCACTTTAATCCCTATAGTTGTGAATCTTCACAGATTTAACCAATTATTATGTGCTAAACCATTTAATTGTTGAAGTATTAAGTTAAATTTATATGTTATTCCATATATATTGATAACCAAGAGGAGGGACTGGGGAGGGAATTGTAATTTTCTTAGTTGATTATTCTAGTAGGATAATGGAAGTTAGTTCACAGATAACAATAATAATGAAAATAATAAAACTTGTAAAAGAGATTGCAAATTTGTATACTGGTTCGGATCATCATTGTGGTGTCTAATCTAGTCCCCTTGGATTACAAGGGTTTTCATTAGAGCTTCAAGAAAGAATTGATGTTCACAGACTTTGAACTTCTTTCAGAACTGTCTGATTTGTATATCAAATTTAAACAAACTCTCTGCTTGTATAAGTAGTCTAGAGTAGTCTAGAGTATCAAAATGAACTTATCAACAATTGAGAATTCAGAAGTGGAAAAACTTTGTTAAAGTCACACGAAAAAGGTCCAAAAACGCCCTTAAAACTTTAAAAAAGGGTATTTTGACCAATTAAATAACAATAAGAGCATTTTTGAATCAAAGTATCAATGACAAGGTCATTTTTTGACCAAAGTATAAATCAAGGGTATTTTTAGACCTTTCATATAGTTTAAGGACATTTTTTACCCTTTTCCCAAGTCACATTAATCTTTGAAATTTGATTTGTTGAAGTATTTTCCATCTTGATTATTGCTTATTTATAAAGTTGGAACTAAAATGGAGATTACTCTCAATCCAATTGGATCAAATCAACACAAATTTTATTAGTTCTAAAAAATGTAATGCAAATTAAAGCTCTGTTAATTAAATTATGATTGCATCAGCTCCAATAGATTTAGGAGTTAGTTGGAATTACCTCATGATAACAACAATTTGATTAAAATTAAAGTTAGATACATAGTTTATAATTATGACACTTACTAATTATGACACTTTGGCCCATACATATTTACTCTAAATTGACTATGACCTAAGCACTTTTAATAAAGACAAAAGAAAAATTATGTTAATTAGATGAAAGGTATATAAAGAGAGGAAAAATTATGTTAATTAGATGAAAGGTATATAAAGAGAAGAGATTATCCTCTATAATTGTGGAGATTTTATCACTAAATCACAAAGACATTATTATATTATTGGGAGTTCTATAATTAAGTGATAAAATAAATATGAAACCTCATTAGTAAAAAAATTGCTATCTCCGTCTCAAATTAATTGAATTTTTGAGGCTTTTTTCAATGTTCAAAATATTTGAATTGTTCAAAGTTCAAGGTGAATGTTTGAAACTTTTTTCATATTTGCCTTTTCATTTATTGAAGTTTTATATTTTCTAGCAGATATGATTTTACAAATGGCAACAGTGGAAAGTATGGTGTGAATTTTGTCTTTGAATATTTTGCTTAATGTTTGCATTACCTCACAAATTCAATTAAAATGGGACAGAGGGAGTATTAGGTTAAGACTCGTAACGAATAAAATGTAGTATGTGGCTGTATGTATCACACCTTCATGGATTGTCAACGTCCAAGGGGATCAACAACAACATACCCAGTGAAATTCCACAAGTGGGGTCTGGGGAGGGTAGAATGTACGCAAACCTTACCACTAACTCAGAGGTAGAGAGGTTGTTTCCTGGGAACCCTCATCTCAAAAACCCATAAGCAAAATAAACTAAATATGAAAAAAAGAAACAGAAAAAACAACCAATAACAAAAAATAAATCGATATAAAATTTAAACGTGCATTCAATAAAACTCGTCAAGTTAAAAAAGTTTTGATATATGAGTATTGTATTATGCAAAATGAAATTATATATGAAAGAGTGTGGCCAGGCTATATAAAGTACTAACATATCATTTAATTTGCTATGGAAAAAACTTTGGTTGTCATTTTCTTGGTTTGAGACAACATCATTAATGAAACCTAATTTAGACTTTAGAAAAGCTTAAAACATCTTTGGAGAGTAATCAAATATTAAATGTTAAAAAAGATAATATTTGAAATCAACAAACATTTAATTAAGCTAAAGTAATACTTCTTCTTCATTTAAATTTCTCTGGTTGGAAGCCATGATATTGACATGCAACTACAGTTAATTATTATTATTATTTTCCATAAAAAAAAGTGGTTCTTATTAAGAATTAGAAAGAAATGGACTACATGCAAAACATCATTAATTACTGACCTCATTAGTTTTATTTTTTACCCTTAAAAAAGTTTATTACTCCCCCTTTCCTAATTGTAATTGTGACTTTAGTTTTTTTTTTTCCATATCCATTAAAAAAATACAAAAGTATAATTAACATGATATAATTTTGTGATGTAAATTAAAAGAGTCCAATATTCATGAGTACCATTAGGTACAATATATGTTGATTGTGAAATGTTTAAATCATATCCCAATAGTGAAACCTCTTTATATACCTTTCTTGTAACACTAAATGGAATGTGATTTACATAGTGACCTCAAAATATCTTCTTATTACTAAAACCCTAGAAGAGTTGGCGGGTAAGTTATGGTACGATCGAACTCAATAATTTTTGTTTAAGCATTACTGATATTAATAAATTTATTGAATATGTATAGATTATTGATTTAGACTTTAACCACATTAAAAAAAAATTAAATTTTCAAACTCATAAACTTTAAATTTTGACTACACTTCTACTGAATGAAATCCAAAGTACACCTTGCGTCCTTTTCATCACTTTAATTTTTCAATTTTACTTTTTAATCAAATCTTTAGTTGTGTGCTTTATGACATTAGTAACCACTACTTTCTTTTCTAATCAAGCAAGTCTTATTCTACTTGGTACTTTCTATTTGAAGTTTGAGAGTACCCTCCGAAATATCACTCTATATATAAGGTAAAATTTTTATATTTCTGTATATATATTAAACTTGAATCTATTAAAAAAAAGTAAGGTCTAGCATAGTGGTGAGTCTTTTTTTAAATGAACCCTCATACTCAGGATTCGAATCCCAATTAAAACATTAATTTTTATTCTTTTCATTTAATTTCGGCCTTGAGAAACTAGCCCAATTTTTTACTTTTTTTTTTAAAAAAAATGTTGAAATAATATTTGACTATGAATACTACTTCCTTTAAAAATTGTATTTTGTTGATTTATTCACACATTTTTACTTTTATATTTTGAACACCCTGAGTTAAAATCTTGAATTCGTCACTAAATTTTACAATCACTTAAGCCCTTTACGTCCTCTTTAATATACAAGTAAGTGTCCCTTTCATGAATTTTCAAATATCTATGACAACTACATACGTGTATAGTTTTTGGGGGGTTCAAAATCTTTTAATTCCTAATATATTTGACTAAAGTCTTCTTGGACTTTTTTATAATACTCTATAACTATAGTTTGGGTAATTATATTTCGTAATTATAGTTATAGTAACATTTATATAATTCACGCAATATTTGTATAATTCATGCATCATTTATATACGTTTGTATAATTTGCTATACAATTCACAATTTTTATATAGTGCTTGTATATTTCGCTGTACAATTCACACTGTTTGTATATTTCACTTTACAATTTGATTCGTGCACAACTTTTGTATAATCGCACACTACGTTTATATAAACCACACGAATTATGCAAAACTCAAACTGTAATTAGAGTTAGATGTTTGCTGTGAGCCGTAATTAATTCAAACTATAACTATGTTAGCCAATTAACTAGTATATATTTGTTTATCCTCGTAAATTTTTCTTTTTATAAATTGCTATTTTGGGCCTGTTGCTGTTGGTGTAAAAATTGAACTATTATGGGCCTGCTTGTTCTTACCTGCTAATAAATGGGCCAACAACATAGTGACGCAAATAGCCACAATTACAAACCAATTAAAAATGATTATCGACTCATTGGAAAGTACATATATGGAGGAATAAAGTATATTATTATTATTAGAATACCATCACAAATTAGATGTTGACTCTAATTCGCGCCTCAAAAATTAACTAAAAAATATTGCTCAAGCCTTATAAAAAGTCTAAAATTCTCGTACGTCATCCGTATGTGGCGCCTTATATCTCTGCAAAGCATAAGGGTATTCATATTATAAATCGTACTAGAACTGCTTTTTTTTTTTTTCTATTCCATTCATCAATTTTGTCCACCAACTGCTAGCTAACATTCCAATAATTTGAATTATTTTCCACAAGCCACTTTATAAATAATATCATCAAATTAATCAACAATACAAAAGACAAATGCATCGAAGTCATTTGCCCATTGCCCATAATTTTAGCAAACTTATTGAATAATTTTTTATTTTTCTTTTGTGGGGTATTAGGTTACCAATAATTTCCCCTAAATGGGGAAGTAAATACTACTTAATTCCTAGCTAAAAGTAGGTTAACGTTCTTATGTTCGTGTTGTGATCAAATTTGGTAGTTATGGATTCAAAACAGTGGATGCAATTTAAGACAAGTTCTGTCCAGATTTTTGACTTAGAAATCCCTTGTGTGTGCTTGTTACTGTTCCGATTATAAATTCTTATACAAAAGGTATTTTGCAGTGATTCTTGATTGTTTGCAACCTAAATTCAAATACCTACAACTTTTATTTATACCGTAAAGCTTGGGTTTTCCATTTACCAATTTAAAATCAAGTTAAAATGCAAGGCAGTCAAGCTGCCCAGAAAGGTGTGATTTGAAAGAATGGGGCTCACTTTTGGTATCTATATTGTTTGTTTTTACCTGTTGAAAGTGCTGAATATTGAATGATTGTTTGAATTGAGTATTAAGGTTCTTACACTCTTGTACAATCTTAAAGGAATTGTTTGAAGAAGCGAATGTCGTGTTGGTCCACGACTTGAACTCCGTAGGGTCGTTGTGTGCTAAAAGGTTAAGGTTCGTGTAAAAACACTTTTTCTTGTTCTCTTGATACCTGCTGGTAAATTTGAAGGTTACCTTGGTATATTATCTATGTTCATATGAACTATTTGAAATAGAGCAAAACTAACAAAGGGTATTTTTGTTCCATTTTTAATAGTTAAGAAGTATTTTTGACCCTTTTTTTATTCCGTCAGAGGGGGTTATTTTTTAGCAAAAATATAATGGAGGGATATTTTTGCTCTATTTCAAATAATTCGGGATATTTTTGATCTTTTCCCTTGGAAAATTAATGCATTCAACTTCAACCGTTCACTACCTAACGCAATTTTTTAATATACATTTAATGAATTTTGGTGCCGACTTTTAATTTGTTGTGATTTTTCCTCATTCATATGTATTTTTATTTTATATATGATAGTATCTATTATTATTCCAAGATAATTTGTTTCTGATATGGATGATTCAATCATAAATTTGATATTATTTGGAGTTGTATCATGGACAATATTATTTTTATTAACAAGAAAATTGTTACCAAATCGTTCTTTCGATTTTTGTAACCGTTTGGTTTCTATTATTCATGCAATTTTAGCTGTAATTTTGGCTTCAATTTCTGTTCAAGATTGGAGTTGTCCACTTTGTCCTTTGGCTTCAAGATCTTCTCACAATCAGGTTTGATATTTTTGACTCGAGAATCTTTCAAAAACAGTTTCTCTATCTATATGAGGTAGTGATAAGTTATGCGTACATTTTAGGTACTGATAACCCTCCTAGACCCCACTTGTGAGATTTCACTGGGTATATTGTTGTTAGTAACTATTTAACTTTAAATCTAAGATAATTTATAGCGATGATTTATTTTTAAAAAAAATATTTTTCTTAGGAATATGGTTAAATTTTGCTCTAATGGTGATTCTTGATAGCTAATGAACAGATGAAGGCATTGGCAGTGACAGTGGGATACCTTATTTATGATTTTGTGTGTTGTCTTTTTGACAAGCAAGTGAAGATTGATAACTTGATTCATCATTTGGTGAGTGCTGTTGGACTTGGAGCTGGCCTTGCCTATGAATGGGTAAGTAATAAAGATGTAATCATCTCAATCCGCTAGTAATATTGTCCGTTTTGGACTTAAGTCTTCACGATTTTAAAACACATCAGTAAATAAATTTATTTACTTATATACCCAACATTTATTCTGTGTTTTAATTTGCGGATGTTGACTTGTTATAAAAAAAATTTAACTCTTAATTATAGTGTTAGATATATTTTAATATTTGTGTGACTATGACAGACTTGTTAGTAAGGCTAAAATTGAAAATTTTAGTTAAAGTTAAAGAAGCATTATCCTTCTTCGTGGAACAAACTATTTAAAAATAGAGTTACATGTATTATCGATCATATCATCTAAATTAAGAATAATTACAGATAAGATTGTTAGGTACATGAGATGCAGTCTAAATTTCGATCTTTATTTTTTTCTTCATACCGTAAAGGGGAGCAAAGTCCCCTTTTAACTTCCTCTATTGATGGAAAAAGGATACTCCTACCATCATTTCAGTGACTCATAGCCGAGAAGACTAGTAAAAAGAAGGATAAAAAATGTTCCATATTTCAGGAGCTAGATTATTAGTTGGTGATGAACAAGTAAGAATTGCCTAAGGAAAATAATTACGAGATAAAATTTGAAATTAATTTTATTTCATATCTGGTTTGGAGAACGCATTTGCTAATCTCGAAATTATTGTATTCCATTTTTTTGTACTAAAATAATGAAAGTTATTCCATATTTTTCCATATAATATCTATATCTATCTCATTCCACGTATCAAACCACTGCTAATAGTTTATTGTTTTTATTTTATATTAATAGTGTGGTTCAGAAATGGTAGCAGCATTGTGTGTGACAGAAATTTCTAGTCCATTTTTACACATGAGGGAGATTCTCAAAGAGCTTGGATATAAAGACACTGACCTTAATCTTGCAGCTGATGTTAGTTTCTCATATTTATTTTCTTTCCAATTTAAAATAAAATAAATAAATTTCCCTCTTAATTACATTTTAAATGATAATTAATTTAGTTGACATTGAATTTAAGTGATTAATTTATTATGGTTGATCTATTATTTTGTAGGTTTTATTTGCAGTGATTTTTAGTTGTGCTAGGATGATAGGGGGACCATATCTAACTTATGTCACTCTTTCTGCTGATAATCCAATCCTCATTAAGGTAACTTTTAAATATTTAATTATGTATTAATACATAATACTTTTACTTTAACAAAATCTTATTTCAAAATAAAAATTGATGATATATTTTTTTAATGATTTTTTAGGCTATGGCTTTGGGACTCCAACTTGTTAGTGTTTTTTGGTTCTATAAGATTGCTAGGATGATCATGTATAAATTTTCTAGGAGAAATAAATCTAAAATTGCTCCTTCAAGTAGGTAATTTGCTCATAATTTGTACAAAGGGTATTTACAATTTCAGGGGCGGAGCTATCCCATTATTAGGATCTGAATCCCATTCAACGAAAAAATATATATTTATATTTGATTAAAATAATTTTTTTTATATTTATATAGTAGACGTCGAACTCCCTACGATTGGCTTGTATCGCTACTTTTTCAAATTTTGAACCTACTTAGTGACAATGCTGTTTCTGCCACTAGTCATAATTGTTGAGATCAACAATAAGGACTAAAAAGACTTTTTTTATTATGTTACTCACTAATTGATCTAACTGAGGAAGAGTTACAAAGCATAATACTTCCTTTTTTCTCTCTCTAGTTGTCATGTTGCGTCTTCAAAATTTAAATATTCAAAACTATATAAAAAGTACTATAAAATTGTAATTTTTTTCATATCAATATATCTTTTGACTCTCAAAAAAAATTTATAACTATTAAAAAGGAATGAATAGAGTACTAATTAAGCATTAATTAGCTACCTAAAAAAGTGGTCAATCCATGCTAATTTGTAAATTTGAAGGATTAATTAGTGGCCTAATAACCAATATCCTGTTTGGCTATTCTAGAAAAAAAAAATTGGCTGATTTTAAAGACTTCTTGTTAGTGTTACTTTAGTGTGACTCACGGTGACAGAACCAGAACTTTTATTAACAAGTGTCAAAATATAAAAAGGTTAATTTACAAAAAAAATCAAGATGTGTCAATTTATAAGAATGCAAAATTCAAAACATATAAATGAACCACTTTGTATATAACATTTTAGAACAACAATAAACAACTTACAAATTCATAATCCATATTAATCAAAGAGCTTTATGCATAATTCATGATTAATACATAGTAAATAACTAAAAAAATTCAGTTAATTCTGCGACAATTCTTTCTAATTTCACCCTTCAACTCCATTAAAGGATTAATATTTCCCATTTTCACCATAGACTTTGCGAATTGATGGAAAAAAAATTCCTCATTTTCAGCATAGCTCTTCACCAATTCCTTAGTCTTTTTTACATTTCCAGTAAGAAGTACTTCATCTGAGTTTAAAAGAGCTTTGCCCCATAGCAATAATTTGTAATATGTGTTATCAAATCTTACTGGTGATGCAACATCTAGAGGAGAAATATTATTGTCTCCACCATTTGTTGGACAAATTGATTTTAATCCTTTGTAGTAATTTTTCTCTAGAGTTACATCTGGTAAATTGTCACCTTTTTGATTGTATAGCCTTTGTTTAAATGACACACATCTTGCCATCCCTATGGTGTGTCCTCCTGTTTAACATATGGGATTTCAAAAAATTAACATATAACAACCATAAGATAAATATATGATGATCAAAGAAAGAAGTACTCTTTTCAAGCCCGGTGCATTAAAGCTCCTGCTATCGGTCCGGGGAAGGGCCTGACCACAAGGGTCTACGAAGACTGTTTTCAAAGCTTGAACCCGTGACCTCCTAGTCACAAGGAGATAACTTTACCAGTTACTCCAAGGCTCCCCTTCGAAAAGAAGTAGTGTTTTTGCAAGACAAAATTGAAGTAGCTTACCAGAAAGAGCAACAAGGTCTTGTTCATTTAGGCCTTGTTTATGGAAGAGGCTTATAAGAGTATGGATTGTTGAGTTTGGTGCTGGAATATTTTCATTTGCTTTCTTGAAATTTGCTGTCTTTGAGTCCATTCTTCCTAGTGGTACTTCCCAATATGGTCCACCACTCTACTCCAACATATTAATTAACAAATTCTTATTAGCCAAAATCTATGTGACATTTTATTATTGTGATTTTACTCTTATAATAAATAAAATTCAGTTACAATATATGAGAGTAATCCAATAAATTTTTGTAAGAAAAAATGATTGCAATCTATGTTAAATGTACTAACTTTGGAGGACTTCGACACACACATGTTTGTTGTCAGACTATTCAAAAAGTGTTATGTTCTCACGTATGTATAAGATTTTCCGAAAAAAATGTCCTAATTTTGAAGGATCCATATATGCATGTCGCCAGAGTTTACAAAAATATTATGGTATGCATATAAGATCCTTAAAAAATGCACAAGCTTTAGAGTATGCTCAATTTTTAAAAAAATGTTGTTGTACTAGTATAAGATCCTCTAAAAATGTATTACTAATTTTAAAGGCCAAATGCATGAATCAGTATTTTTGAAGAATCCGAGTAATATAATCAAAAAATATTAAAGTTTAGATATATACTTACTAGGACAACAGAATCACGAGCAGCAAGGGCAAGAATGTCAGCACAAGAAACAGTGTGAGGGCAAACTTGTTCTAATTTAGCTTTGATTTCATCAATTACTTCAAATCCCCTCACAGAATTCTTGTTTGGTCCAGCATCCTTTTCACTTTTGAATGCACTACTCTTATCCAATAATATGGATGCATCACAACCCTATAACACAAGACAAAAAGAAGAAAAAATTATTGGACTTGTAGCCAAGTTTAGCACCTTATTTATTTAGGGAAAAGGCCCAATTTAACCATCTTAAGCTTTTCAATTTACCATTCATTATATTTTGGAGTTGTTCATACCTTAATCGTGTTGTATTTATCGTTGACTTTAATGGACCTTTAGTGTGTATTAGATGAATCTCACATGTTAAAATATTCAATAAAAAAGTCAAAATTTACCCCTCTACTTTTTTTTTCTTTACTAATTTATATTTCAAATTGGAGCTCCATGACACTACTAAAACAACGCGAATTTTCAATTGAATTCATTAGAAATTGACTCGCCAAAAACTTGACAATTTCTGATGATGTTGAAAACTCATGTGTTTGTCGACTTTAATGGACCTCTAGTGTGTACTAGATGAATTCCATGTGTCAAAATGTATCCCTCTATTTTTTTTTAAAATAAATTGTATCTCAAATAGAAGCTCCATGACACTACTAAAGCAACACGAATTTTCAATTGAATTCATTAGAAATTGACTCGCCAAAAGCTTGACAAAAATCCAAAATTTCTGATGATGTTGAAAACTCATGTGTTTGTCGACTTTAATGGACCTTTAGTGTGTACTAGATGAATTCCATGTGTCAAAATTTATCCCTCTATTTTTTTTTAAAATAATTTGTATCTCAAATAGAAGCTCCATGACACTACTAAAATAACGCGAATTTCCAATTGAATTCATTAGAAATTGACTCGTCAAAAGCATGACAAAAATCCAAAATTTCTAATGATGTTGGAATTAAACTCGCGCATTTTTAATCGTGGTTAGTATCAAGGAGGGAATTATGAGACGAATTGCTAACGACAAGATATGAATGACCCTAGAATATAACATATAATATACAAAAACATGTATAAATGTTTATACCTGAACAAAGCAATCATGGAAATGAAGTCTTAGCAAAGAAGCAGCCATTCTTGGATCTTTAGAAATGGCCTCTTCTAAAACAGACATTATAATTTCATTTACTTGAGGACATGAAAATTGGTATAACTCTGGGAAAAGACCTCCATAATTATTGGAACTAGAAACTAGAAAGGATTGAAAAATTGTACAAGATAAAAAGAATATTACTAGTCCAAGAGAAGCCATATTATAAATTGGTGACTGAGAAATTGAAAATTTTTAATTCTTGATTGATGATTTTAATTACAAATACATTGAAATATTTATAGAGAGTTTATGTGACCAAATCAACTAACTAGTCCTCTATTACCAAATCCTCTAATAATAGTAATCATTAATCAACTTAATTTTTACATACCTTAATAGGAAACTAATGTCTCTTTTACTAAGTGTCTGAGAGACTTGGAGTAACGATAAAGTTATTTTTGTGTAACTTATAGGTCACGGGTTTGAGTCGTAAAAGCAAACACTAATGCTTGTATTTTGGTATTAGCTTACGCTTTCCACATCATACTTCTTGGCATGCGGACCTCAGGGGCGGAGCTAGCCCTTTGGTAGGGGGTTCATCCGAATCCCATTCGACGAGAAATTTAATATACTATTTATACATGGTTAAAATATATTTTTTTATATATAGTAGATGTCGAACTCCTTTCGATTAGTTCGCATGGCTACTTTTTCAAAATTTTAACCTCTTTAGTGATAATCCTGGCTCTGCCACTGACCTTTCCACAAATTCTACTTACATGGGATGCTTCGAGCACCGACTTTTTATAAGTGTTTTTGGTTTGAGTTCTAGTTCTACCTGCTCCAATTATCAAAATAAAGAATAATAATACGCCAACCACGTTTTAGATTTTGAACAACTTTTGAACTTTTCTTGTCTTGGCTATTTCTTCAAAAAGTTGCAATTGCAATTTATTGCTTAAATAAACTGTCTTGTTAAATTGAAGATTAATTAGTTCGAGCTTGTAATTAAAGAAATTAAGAGTAAACAAATTTGGATAAATTTATAGGATCTTGCTAATCCATTCACATGCATGATTAATCATGAAATAAGTAATTAGTCACTAATGATTTGTTTATTTAGAAATTCCAACTCCAAATAACTAATACATAAATTGGGTTATCACATAAAGTAACGGTTTGTTTATTGTTTCGAATACTACTCCTCAACCATTTTAATTATTAAGTTGATTTTGAGAGTTCCGTAAAATTTAATAACTTTATTTATGTTTAAAAAATTTGTTTAAAATATAAAATTAATTTATTTAGAACTTATTAAGCAAAATGAATTGTGATTTAGAAGTCATAAATAATTATTCTCCGTGTATTCCTATAAAATTAAAAAGAAAAATGAAGGATGAAAATGTCTTATAATATGAGATAATAGGCAATGTTAGTATCGATAATGGGTTATTGGATTAACAGTTTTGATAATGATTTAATTTTTTTATTGGGTTATCGATTCTTAATGAATTTAGGTTTTTTCTTAACGGGTTAACCAATAACCCGATAATAAATTAAATAATTATATTTGTACTATTCGATATATAAAGTCCTTGATAGTTTCACACATTTATTTTTTATTCTCTCAAACTCAGTTATTCTACAATGTAATAGGGTTTGATTTTGTGCAAAATGCAATTTCTCAACTCTTGTGTATGGTTCATTTTATTTGTCACCTTATTTCTAAGTAATTTTCAATAAAGAATTTTTTGTTTAGTTCGTTTTAAAACATTAAAGAATATTTCTTTCTTTTGTATCAATTTTTAAATTTAATTTTCCACATGATATGTTTAAAACCACAAGATTAAAATACATTTTGGTATATATATATACATATCTTCAATTTAAGATCGTAAGTTGACACAATTTAATTAGTCAATTAATACACGTGTAAAATATTTGTTATCAAGTATTATTATTTCATAATTTTCTTAACTTTATTGCTATTTATAATCAAATATTTTTTAATGATAAAATGTAACTTTTAGTACAAAGATATTCATGTCCATACCTGAGAGACTTTATTGATATTTATAATCAAATGTTTTTTAACGATGGAAGGTAAGTTGAAGCCCAAATATACTCATTTCAATACGTGGGAGATGAGATGAGATAAATGCAATATGATACTAAAGTGAAAGATTCTCACATTTGACTTGATTTTGTTTCATTTAGACTCTTATGTTCAACCTGATTTCGAAGATACAATAATTACAAGGTGAGGCAAGTAAATTTCTTTCAATAATTTAGTACATTATTCCATTCAGTATGATTGTTTCTTTGCTCTACAGTGGAAATCCTTCCTAGATATTCTTGTTCTAGACATTTCGAGAAATTCATATTCTCTTTGTTAATTATTTTTGGGTTGAGATATGTTATGTGGAACATTCCAATCCAACAAAATATGCACGATTTCTTAAAAAAAATTTGGAAATTATATGTTGTAATGAAATAGTGAGCCAATCTAAGAGCAGCAATATTATGAATCTTAATGTGACACAAGTCCTTAAATTCTCTCTCGTCTATTTTTCTTTCTTTCTTGTGTTCTTTTATGTTAAAGTACGGGATTTATGTGTCAAGTCATAAAAGTGGAAGTAAATACTTTTAAGGTTGTTTGATAGAGTGTATAAAAATAATATAAAATAGAGTATATTACTAATGCTTACATTAACTATATATAAATTATTTATTATAAATTGTTTGATTTGATATATTAAAAATAACATGCATGACATAAAAATATTTATTTACAAAGATACCTTTCACAATTATAATGGAAAAGATATAAAAAAGATTTAAAGGGATAGTGCGATCTTTAATCATGCTAAATGCATGCATTAAAACCCTTTACATTATTAATACCTAGAAATTGATGATATTAGTAATGTACACATCAATACACTATGAGAGTATAATTAACGCTTGCATAAACACTACTTATACGAAGTATGAAAATATACCAAACAAGATATTACAAATACAAAAAGTTAATGCATACATTATTTTTATCAATGCACTCTACCAAATGACCCTTCAAATCATTGTAGCTGTTAGCCCGTGGAGGTGATGGTTGAATGCCACCTTTTGGACCTAGCTTATGTGAAAAACTTTTGGATGTTTTGCTTGCTTTACTATTAGACATTGCTCCTTGGAATGATTGAGGTGAAATGTGGCTACAAAAACTTACAATTAGAATAGAGACATTTCCAAATAATCAAACCACAGGGACCAAAAAATTAATTACTTACCACCAATTTAGTCTACGTAAAATCTGTGTGTCCGTTAATACAAAATGAATAACTAGAAAGAATATCAAAAGTTTCCTAGGATCCCAATATAACAAAATAATGTCAAAAAATCCCAATGTGAATCACACTCAAAAGAGTGTTTTACCCTCAATTATATTGTAACAATGAACTGTACTATAATGCATCAAGATGCTTGGGATTCAAAGGCGGAATCACAGTGATGAGTTCAAATAAAATAATTCCTACTAACCACTAATGAACAGCACTACCTGTACAAATAATCAGTAAATCAAATTCTGTTCCTGTCATTTTCACTACTAAAATCCCTGTTTATATTATGTTATGTTCTTATGTTTAGATAAAAGTGACATGGGGAGGGAGTAACAATATATCACCAAGTCTAGCATAGCAATTTCTTTTTCACTATTTTCAATTCAGAGGAAGCTAAATAGTCAGGGGTACAAACTTTTAGCTTCCTCATCATAACAAAGATCTCTGATACAAAACTAAGCATTATATGCCCATCTTGTGCAATTAAAATGTTATCTGGCTTGAGATCACGATGGACGATTCCTAAAGAATGAAGGTACTCCCTGAAGAAGGGAAAGTACCATTTCCGTGACACAGGTTCGAGCTACATCCTTCTCAAGGTAAACAACTTTTTAAAGCAGAGAATAGATCACCGCCATTAAAGGTAGTCTCAGCTAGTGAATGGATAAAAAAATCTTACCTACATCAGCGAAAGCATCTTCATGATCATTTGAAGAGATAGATGACTTATAATAATTCCCGTTTAATTTTGTTATGCATATTTGTCAGGAGCCACAATCTGGAGACTCTTGTGCTGGAGTATTATATACAATCCACATAAACTTCAATTTATGATGGCCGTAAACATATGCTTGGGTCGCCAGAATATGTATTTTCGTGACATGAAGCGATTATGAAATACACATATGCCTCATTGGGGTTAGAAGCCTTGCAAATCGGAGGGGAACATGTGCTCTCACTAGAGTACCTTTATCCGTGTATTCCTATAAAATAAAAAAAATATAAAGGATGAAATGTTTTATAATCTGGGAATGTTACTACCATTTTGTCAAAATTATCTCCATATTACTTAAATTAATGCAGGAAATGGAAGAAAAAATAGATCTGTGTCACTGTTGTATGCTTGTCTAGTAATTTTAAACTACTAAGAATATGTGCCTTACAGTTCTCTCAACCATTCCAACTTGATGTACCGTACTGAGTAGTTCCCCTTTATCAAATGGAATCAAAGCTTCCACCCATACCATTGCATCCTGCCAAAAAAGAAAAGCTCCATCCATCACAATCAAACCCTTCCTAAAACTACTGATAAATGATTATTCCCTAGTTAGACAGCAATGCATATACCGTATTTTCTTTCTGAGAAAATAAAACAAGTCAGATACCTTTAGTCTATTCTGGATTTCGTTGCAGAATTCATCCAATCCTTCACCAGTAAAAGCAGAAACACAAAGCACATCATTTCTCGTCTTGGCTTCTAATTTGATTTTCTCAGGATCTTCAGCTTTATCAACCTGTCAAAAGATAGTTGTCTGATTACTAGTAATTTCAGCTTTATAAGTCAGGTTGATTACATACCAACAATCTTTATCAGCAAATGTCATCTATTATGGTAAATGGGAAAGAAAGGGAAGATAATACCAGTTTAAGTTTATGCACAGAAGACGCTCATCTATGCCACATTCCAACCTAGACCATCTAGTTTAGCTTTAAAAACAATACTTTTTCAACGTGCACCGAGGGCAGTGAGGAAAGGGCAAAGAAAGCATATGTTAGAGGAAGGAAAAAAATTGAAAGTAAAATGACACATCTTGTACAGTAAGCATCATTATACAGAAGCAGATGCACAATAAACCATCAACATTTGAAAAAAAGAAGGAAGGTCTGCAGGTTCAACACCAGAATCTAGCAAAAAAGATCCTGATCAGCTGGGGGAAGAACAAACCAATCAACAAGAAGATGGCTTAGGGTTAAGGAAGTGGAGTGCTCACTGCAAATAAAGCAGTATTCAAACTAAATGACACACAACACTCATACCTTGTTCCACAGCATCAACTTTGGAATTGATGATGTATCCAATTCTGAAAGAACTTTCTCCACAGCTTCTGTCTGTTGCTCTGCTAGCGGATGACTAGACAAGATGGCAAAAGAAGATAAGGAGCTTATGTTGAACGTTGTATTAAAAACTCATTCTATTTAATGGATCAACTTTACCTGATGTCCACCACATGCACTAAAATTGAAGACTCAGCTATTTCTTCGAGTGTTGCCCTAAAGGCTGCAACCTATTGCAACAAGAATCATATAAAAGAGCAATGCCATTATATCTAAGCCTATTAAATGAGCCTATGTTGGAACTTGTCTTTTGCAGAAAGATGTAAAAGATGCGCAATCTGTTCAAGGTTGCAAAGGCGTTTACCAGAGTTGTCGGTAGTTTTTGGATGAAGCCAACCGTATCCGTAAGCAGAAACTCCTTCCCATTCTTCATCTGGCTCAGAAGAGTTTACAACAAACACAATACATTAAAAACATTGAGATAACTAATTATACTGATATTGCAGATGTAATCCAGATGCGCATAATTTTCAGCCAACTGCCAACGAGGAATTTATGTGCTTGAGAAGGGCACCAAATACAGGAATCATGCTCAAGCAATGAGCCGATCTGTCATGAGGGTTAATCCTCAGTCATTATCCTCACCTGCACCCTTCTTGTAGTAGGATCAAGTGTAGCGAATAATTGGTCCTCTGCAAGAACATCAGCTCCGGTCAACCGGTTAAGAAGTGTACTTTTTCCAGCATTTGTGTACCCAACCTACAGCAATAAGCACTTATATATCAATTGTCTGTTCTCTTGAGCATGGTTTACAAATATTCTATAGAAGACAAATTCCATACCAAAGATACAACAGGGACAGGTACAGAGACCCGACGGTTCCTGTACTGTTTTCGATGCTTCCGAACAGATTCTAGCTCTTTCTTAAGTACACCAATCTGCAAAAGGTTATAGTAAATTCTGAAGTTAGTCATAGAAAGGTGCTAAAGTAACCCAAAAAAATGTATCCCACATATACACATAATAAACACGAAAGAAAGAGTAGAGAACTCCAAAACAAATGGAATATAAAACTATGACAAAAGAGGGTTATAAATAAAAGCAAAAAGCAGGTTCATCCCCTTTTCCAGGTAATGACCAATTTGGGCCAGGAGCTGAGCTCTGACAGAAGAAAGGCAATAATGAGTGATTGGTTTAATCTTAAAAGCAGGGTCATTACAAAACTAAGGCAAGGAATTTTCACTAGTCATAGAGGTCTCATTAACTTTTGGCATGGTCAGATAAGCAACAAGAGGGAAAAGCAATACCAAAAGCTTAGATCAGCATTAACACACAGGTTTGCAAAGAAAGGACTACAAGGACTAGATCTATTTTCAAATAATGTTTCGGGCAGTGCATCAGTGAATTTTTAGTGTCTCATCTCAATAAAATTTGGTGTGGTGGTGCTAGCGGCCTAGCGGGAAGCATTTGCTGTTGAAATTTGGAATACGCCAAAAGCATGCCATAGAGGGGCCACTAGAATTTCACTAAAACCAGTAACCCATTGAAAGCTATCACAGGCAAAAATTCAGAGAACCAATGATCAAAATCTTACTCTTCACTACAATCCAAGCTCTACAATTGTCCAGAAAATAACAAATACAGAGGTTCAATCTGGACTGGCCCAAAAGTTACTTACCAATACAGACATATACAATTTATGATGAATAAGTGGAAATCGCTTACTTGAGTACGTAAAATTCTCTTGTCTACTTCAATCTGTTTTTCTCCCATACCCTTGACCTGTCCTCCAGCTTGACGCTCAAGGTGAGTCCACATACGGGTTAGCCGTGGTAACTGGTATTCCATTTGTGCCAATGACACCTGAAATAATTCAACTGGTTATGCAAAAGTGCAACAACTTTCAGGATGCAATACCGATATTAAAAGTGGACTTGCCTGTAAAGATGCTTCACGGGTTGCCGCGCGCTGGTTGAAAATATCCAGTATGAGAGCAGTGCGATCACACACTCTAACGTCTCCACCAAAAGCCTTCTCCAAATTACGTAATTGTCTAGAAAGAGCACCATTAAACGATCAGCCTATGGATTGCCACAAGTTGAATTTACCCTTCTTTCAAGTGTAGAATTAGATTAAGCACTACCAAGTCAAACAAAAAATAATCAAGCACAAGTAGCCAGAGCGGGCAAAAAACTGCATAAGACCAGCATTGCAGGAACAAAAGTAAAATACAAATAAGAAAATTCCATAATATAACAGCAATGTCCTTGCAAGAATAATATTCATGTAATGGGCAAAAATTTGCTGAGAAATACCCTGGTGAAAGTTCATCATCAAATATCACAGTCTCAACATCAAATGCACGAATCGCACTTTTGATTTCTGAAACCTTTCCAGATCCTATGTAAGTCCTCGGATTAGGAGAAGATAGCCTAGAAGAAAATAAAGAGTAAGCTTCATATATATAAAAGTTAAAATTTAAAAGAAATTTAACAGGAAAAGAAAATTATATTTGCTCTTGCATTGACAGCGCAATCCCAGTAAGTGTGAAAGAATTAAAAAAATGAGATAATTTACGATTATACAACCAAGGTGCCAAAATAATCATATATTTTTTTGATAACTCCAAGTTAACAGCTCTAAAGTGACATGTCTCTCTATCTATAGGTGAGGGCAAGATAGATACAGATTATGGTGTTTGAATTGTATGACCAGTTGGGGCTCCAGTCCAACTGGTGTGCTATTCGGATTATTTGTACATAACTTGATTTGGTAATAATGTTTTTATGTATAAAAACAAAATGGCATGTCTATGCAGTTAAAGTGAGCTCTACAGTTAGTGGACCTATAAGCTATTCACACTGTGAAGTTTTATCATTATAGGATTACACTTAGCAGAAACTCATAAAGCTAAGGTTATAGAAACAATCACCATTGTATCATAGATTACTATCACACCAATACTTACTTCTGATATGTAGAACCAACAACCAGTAGTCCAGCAGTATCAGCCAGCTGAGCCAATTCCTTGAGTGATTCCTCTATACCGAATGAATCCTCTGTATCACCTTTGCACGCAACACCCACTAGGTAGGCTTTCTCTTGAAAAACCTAAAGCAGCAGAAAATTGAGTTGGAGTATAGACATGCGGAGTACAAGAAAGTTTGGTTGGCATCACTAAAACCGGGGAAAATCAACAAAAGGAACAAAAAAGAAGTCATATGACATATCGAAAAACTTATGCACACCAATAAATACAGAACATGCATCAGTCTTTTCACTAAACTTGTATGGATACATCATGATTTATTTTGCACATACTGTAAAATTTAAAAACGAAACCTATTTATGCTTATTCACTTACACTTATACTCCACATATAGGATTAGCACCATTTTATGTTTGATGACTAGCACAAACTTTAATAATTGAATAAAACACTCTAAAACTCATTTGATTTCCCATCTGGTGTCCTATGGCAATGGAGCCCAACTAATCCGGATTAATTAGAACTAAACTTAGCGTATGCATAATGCTAATAGGGTTAATTCTCTATGTAAGTATTACATGCTCACTGAAAACTTATTTATACAAAGCAGAGGAAAATAGCAAATAAAATACAATACTTTAACCTGCTAAGATTTGGCCCTAGAAAATCAAAATATATATAGGAATAAAAATGGAAAATAAAAAAATTGAAAAAAAAATAAGCTCACCTCTCTACCATTACGTAGCTTGAACCTACTAGCATTTTCATCTAGCTCATCCACTTTTTCCTTGTTATCACTCTTTCTTATCCACGTTTGAGCTTTTTCTTCGGCCACAATATTAGCAACTCCATTTTCTTCTTCAGTTTCCGGTACCGGTTCCTCTTCAATTACTGGATTACGCACCGATAAGCTATCGTCCGGCGATAGAACTCCGATTTCTTCTTCGACGGCTTTAATGCATCCACGGTAACTGTACTTTGTTTGGATTAGCCGGGTGAAGAAAACGGGTCGGGTACGGGTCTGAATCCATCGGATATCGGAGTCCGGGAAGAGAATGGATGGTTTCAAATTGGAGCAGAAGCATAGACTCATGATCAGAAGGGTCCGGAAAATTCAAGTTCACTTGGAATTTGTTTTCTTTTTCTTTTTTGTGGATATTATGGCGTATTCTATTTTAAGCGTTTAATATCTTGAGTCGTATTTTTGTTAATGTAAAAGTTTGATATTTTATTTTCATCTCGTATTATTAATAATGACAAAAATGATCATTAAATATTTAATAAAATTATGTCGAGTTATCTATAGAGTAATAAATATCTACAAATACTTTTGTAACATGATGCTAGACATATAATTAAACTTGTCTTATAGCTGGTATCAAAGTCACTCTTGTAGATGTGGGTCATAATTCAATTGAGTTTAAGCAAATTAAATATCACAAATGAATTAGATCGTTACAACTTTTTTGAAGCAAGTATCACCTTGTTTACATACGACATTTGGGTACATGATAACTTAATTAATCTTTTATCATAGTCAGAGGACAAATTACCAAACGTCTAGCATTCCCTCACGCTTGGCTTGATGCCAATGAGGTTTTTCTAGGACACTTCGTCCCTGTTGGTACATTAGAGATAAGACAGGCAATTTGCTAGTTTGTGATACTCCATGCTCAAAAGTTGAATACAAAAAGCTTCTCGATTTTTTCTATTAGTCTATTTACATGATATTTTCCTAGTCCAATTCATATGAGGATTTATTTTAAATTATCTAGTTTTACGTTGTTTGACAATTTTCATTCCTCTTTTTTCTTGATTTGAAATTAGTAATGTGAACAAGCTCACAGAGATTGAAAGAATATTGATTTCATTTAGTTTGGGGGGATGATAAAATATTCTCTTAACTAGCTATTTTCTAGCAACGTAATGTTGATTTCATTTAGTTTGGGGGAGGGGTTGGGGTTAAATATTCTCTTAACTAGCTATTTTCTAGGAACGTTTGTGAATTTATTGTCAATGCATGCAAAAGCTTAAAACTTTTAACGTAGAATAAGGCTACCCCATAAAGGCTATATGCTAAACATAAATATTTCAGACAATTTAATGAAAAGCATTACAATTTTCAGACATATTACTGTACTACTACTATTTCTTACCATCTTCAAGTACTAAAAGGTACAAGAATGCCTTCATGAAATGCTACATTTTGTTTTTTAACATGTTTTCAACTGCCTCCTGGTACTTCTTCAACTCTTCTCCCACAGTCCAATCCTTCAATGAATTCCAACTGTGTAAAAGCATAGTATTATTACATCAAATATAATCCTCATTCTACCCACTTCAACCCCTAAAATCACAAAAGAGAAAAAGAAACATCCAATCAGTTAATTAGAACAACATTGTTGAATATTCACTGTGACAATAGTCGTGACTATAAACAAACTCGTAAAGGCTAAAGGACAATCAAAAGATTAAAGATCGTTATGATTGAGAGTTTTGCCTTTTGAGCGCATAAGCTAGAAATGACCAATAAGCAAAAAAAAAATTGTTGTTTGAGCTTGAGTTTGCTTGCTTACTTCATTCTTCTGCAGAATCTGTAACACCTTCTCTGTTCAACAAATGATCTGATTCAATTGAAGACTCTGCAAATTCTTCCTTATACATTTCCTCAATCATGGGCTTCCATAGCCTAACTCGCGCGTTAATAAACCAGTTGGAAACCTTATAACAAGATCATCATAGAACCAAATTAATCTAAGAATATTTGGCTATTCAAAATGTTATGCTAAGTTGCATGTTCACTAAGTGGTAAAGAGAGAGATTTACTTGATTTTTCGACAAGCATGTTTGAGATGATAACATAAGCTTTTCAGAGTCATTTGGATATCTGCTTAAGAAAGACGAATCGATTAATAGAATACAAGTTCTAAATATTGCAGACATACAGATTAAGGCTTTAGATAAGATAGTAAGAGTGCATACGGATGGAGGAAGTGTTCGAATAGCCAAGAACGAAGAATTGCCACCGATGTCTCTGGTAATCCTCTGATTGGTCTCCAAGCTTGTCGATTACTTTGGATGATTCCAAGTTGCTGAAGAGACATTCTGTTCTGCAAAGTCTCTTTCTCAAAAAGACTCAAGTGTGACAGGCCACTGCTAATTTTTGGCACGTCTCGTGGCATTTTATGTCTAATGGCATTAATTTGAGATATGATGGCATCTCTTAAGCAGCAAAAATGTCTAGACATGGCTTGAAGTGCAAGTGCTGTGTAAGGCTTCCCTGCTCCAAATCCTGCTATTACCTCAAATGTTGAAGTGACTTCTTCCATATGTTGATAATATTGCTCATATCTCCTTTCCACCTGAAAAATATTCAGCATTATTAATGATAAGTATAAACCAAAAAAGTTGAATCAAAATATGCCTGTCCTTTAAAGACTCACGAATCATTTGATAGGGTGTATAAGAATAATACTGAATAGGATATTTAGTAGTGATGAGATTAGTAATGCTGGAATTAGAGATTATTTCTTATCCACTGTTTGGTTTGGTGTATCAAGGATAGAAATGCTTTTAACTATTAACTCTTGTGCGGCTAATTTTGTGGCTTGCTATGTACTAATTATAGACCCCATAATACTAAATAGGATGTATTAGTTATACATAGACGGAAAATCCAACCAAACAAAGGATTAAATAATATCATGACTAATACAGGTACTAGATACATTCAACCAAACGACCCCTTAAGCTTTTAGACGAGATGAAATAATCAAGAATGAGGGTGTTATTCTTGCATACCTCTTCCAACAAGGCTATGAGCTTCATGATTTTAACATAAAGTTCATGTCTTTCATTGAACAATTCATTGCTTGGAGGGATCTCTCCTTTCAACATAGCGCGGAGGCTTAAAGATCCTTTCTTGCTATTACGCGATAATCGCCTGATAAACTTCTCATTACTTGAATCAATAGGCTTGCCACCAATACAAACCAATTCCTCCAGAAGTGACTGAGTTGGTTTCAAGTATCTTGAGTTACCAATAACAGAAACAAAAGATTCAGTTCCACAAACAGTGGAAAAAGATTGGTTCATTGCAGCTGCAGAGAAAGAAAACTCATTGTTCCTTTGATCAATTTCTTGGCTCATATAACTAGGATTACCAAAACTTGAAACAAGTGAATGAGAACCTAAAGAAAGTGAGAGTCTTTGTGCTTGTTGGTTAGTAGCATCATGTGAGGCTCCAAGAAGATCCATCAAATGTCTACTGTGGTTAACATCATGAGAATCAGTAGTAAAATGAGGAGGATTAACAAACTCCATGGATCTAGACAGCCCACCATGAGGCTGATAGGTAGTTGAAGTACGAGTATTACCACTTAGATCAGATTGATAAATGTCAAAATGTTGGCTTCCAATTTGACTAGTGATGGAGTCTGAGTTTATAAATTGGTATAAAATGCTTGAGTGTGAAGGTGGGGGTGAATCTTTTGAAACCATTTTTGCTATAGAGTTCACTAAAATCAATGATCAAGAAATGTTGAACACTAGGAACCTATGCATTGCAACTCAAAGATTTCATGAAAATGTGATCACTTAAAGTATTCAAACATTAAAGAAGAAAACTAGGAGGAAGGAAAAAAAAAAAGAGGAGGCTAAAAAGGGAGAACAATTAACATGAGAAAGCCCTTTTAAGTACTTATATCATCTGCTCCCCCGTTCCAATTTAAGTGTCTTAGTTTAACTGAGTACAAAGTTCAAGAAATAAAGGAAAACTTTCGAATTTCATAGTCGACTTGTTACGTAGAATGTAAGAATTGAAAAAACTTAATATAGAAAGAGTCACGTTACGTAAGACAATTAAATTGAAACGACGGATAGAATAACTTGTATTTTCAGCCCTGTGATAATAATAAGCTAAAAACTAAAGAAGGTATTGGTCTAGAAAGCAAAAAAAGAACACAAATTTATGAATAATACAAACATGACATACTTCATTGAATGAAGAAAGCAAAGATTCCCCTGCATGCACTCTTTTTTTTCTGTTTCTGAAGTTTAGCATACCCTATACACTAGCAGCTGAAAGCTATAGAACCTAAAATACTATAGACCTTCTTTCAAGTTGATAAAAAAACAAGCAAAAGTATTTAACTATTTAAGCAGAAAATGCTGAAAATGACATGAAATTTATGGTCCCCCACACACCTTTTTTTTTCCCTTGGCTGGTAAAAAAAAGTACATAACTGTTGCATTTCTTTGGGACACTCAAAAAGTACCTTGAGAGGGGGTAGATACAAGGGAAACAAAAGCAAATATGGATGATAGCAGTTTTATGCTGAATAGATTTGTGTCATATGGGAGAAAAAAAGAAGGGAAAAAGTAAAGTGTCTTTTGCACACTCTCAGTCTTAAGATTGTCTGCTTGTGAATCTGTGATAGTAATATATATATACATTGGAATATTTCACTTCTTTTTCCTGTTCTCCTGTTGTTTATTTTATTTATCTTATATAGAGATGTTGAAAGGACACTGCATGCAGAATCCTTCCAATGGAAACTGTGTCTATCAAACCAAATTACTCTTATACTTAGCTCCTGTTTAAACATAAATATTTTCTAACACTTTATTTGGATGATTGTTATTTATTGTTTTATATTGTATTGTACTATATTGTATCGTTCTATATTGTTTTAATGAATACAATATTTGGATAGATTATATCATTCTCCATTGTTACATAATATATCATATATCCATAATTTGAATACAAAACCTATAAGAAATTGTAGGATACAAGGTAGTAGTTTATTAAATATTAAGTACAAACAAAATAAGAAGAAAATATTAAGGTAACGACACGGTCACCCCAAATCGAACATCGTTGCAAAAAATGGATCATTTCATCGTTATCTAACCATAGTTTTAGACGATATGATACAATATATATGATTTAAGTAACAAGCAAAACAAATATTATATTTAGACTAACAGTACAATACAATACAATGGATAACAACCCTCCAAACAAGGTGCAAGTAAAACACGTTTGGTCGTAAAATTTTGAAAAAATTTGGAATGCAACTTAAAATTGAATTCTGGACTTTGAGGAACACCAAGAAGTTGTTTTCACTTTGAATCAGACACAAAATTTTTAAAAAAAATCATGAAATTTCCAAATATCAGTTTTGACTTTAAAAATTAAAATTACTTTTTTCCACAAATTTCATAGTCAAAAGGCCCTTATATTTCTTTTGGTTTTCTTTTATGTTGTTTATTCAAAAAAGATTTGGTTGAGATTGTATAAAACAGGCCCTTACTTATCTCTTCATTCTGTTTTCCTATTTTTGATTATTTCAATTTTAACTCAATTTTCATGAGTACATTATTTTTCTTTGTCCCATTTGATTGATCCATATAATAGAAGATCTATCCTATGTCTCAATAATAATGTACAGATCTTGGCAAAAGATTTATGATAATAACTTTACTGGTTACTCGAAGGTTCCTCTTCATAAATTGCCAGATTAAAAATTTTTCTTTATTGTTTTAAATTCGATACCAAGTCAAAATCAACTGATGATGAAGGTGCTCAACCATTCGAGCAAAACTCACTTGTCGATGAAGCTAATTAGGAAAGTTATTTGTTTAAATATCACGTTATCATATTAAAATTCTGACTCGATCATCGATTTTGAGAGGGTGAGGAGTTTGGTTAGTTGTAAATTTGTGATGGTGGTATAATGATTACTATGTTTGTTCTCTTGGCCTTTCCAGTTGTCACACTCTCATTCCTTAATTGTATTGGTTGCTAGAAGCCTACTAAAGGCCCACTCACTGATTAAAGTGCCTGCAACAAATCTGAATAGCTGAATAAATTTTATCAGCAGAAAGTTCTGCTTCCCTTGTAATCTTCTTGGGTGAATATTAACATCATCAAAAAGATTCACTTTTTACTCTTTGAATCATAATGGCAAGATACACCATAAAGATATAATGACAAAAATTACCACCATAAAAAAATATGAGGGCTATAGAGTTGTAGTGTTCAGACACAAATCTAAGGTTACAGGAAGCTGTGCATTAAAGATTGTCAATCTTAAAACTCTGAGCTCATGACCTCTACAATCTGTAAGTCATCAAAACCTGTACAATCAGGCAATCACTAAATAAATAAGCGGGGCGTGGGGAGGGTAGAGCATATAGAGACTTCGAGGTGGTAGAGAGATGGTTTTTGAAACACCCTTAGCTCGAGTAGCGCACATCAGAGCAATTAAGAGAAGTAAAGACAACAACAACATACCCAGTTAAATCTCACAAGTGGGGTCTGGGGAAGGAAAAAATGTACGCAGACCTTACCACTACCTCATGTGATAATCGAAGCACAATAAAAATTGAGCAGTAACCAAAAATGCAAGACAGGCAATTACAAGAAAAATGCTGCTACTACTGGTATGAATTGGGGAACAGTTACGATGCACCAAGTCCATCTCGCTTGGAAACGAGACAACTATCTACTACTTATTTATCTTCTACCATTAGCTGTGATCATCATAACCTCCTATCTAAGGTCATATCTTCGAAAAGATGAAGTTGTCAAGCTGACTTATGTCCTGTCTACTTACCTCTCCCCAAAATGAGTATGAGAAAAAAAATCAATTCTGTTGATAAATACTCAAGTGCAACTCCAAATTTATCTCGCCTCTTGTGTCCGAGTAGTTCTTTACTTGAATCATGGGCTGAAACGACGTGTTTCTTGAATGAATGATGGTGTTAACCTTCTTTGCAATGTATTTAATCTCCGAGAAAATCGGACAGCACTTCAGATTGATCATGAGGAAAAACAACTCCTGAGTCCTGATCATTCTACCCTTGCTAGTTGCTAGTGAAAAATGATGTAGTCAATGTTCAAGATTCAAGATTCCATACACTAGCTGTCACTGGTGGAAAAGAAACTTATAATTTCAAATTCTCTGCAAGCTTTATTCTCATATTCAAATACAAAATTACAATATATGTATATAATTTGAGGATTCTATATCTAGACTAACATTCACAATGTCCTCACTATTATACAGATGGATTATCCAGTAGTATATTTACATATTTGGTAACCCACTTCTCGTTGATACAATAAGTGGAAAAAAAAGTCTCTTTACCAATATATGCAAGATACCATTTTTTACACTACAAAATCAGATAGAAGATGAGGGCCTGAGAACCTTTCTTGCTGGTTGACTGGATCGATATAGTAATATTCGCCTTTGCCAATGTCCACATGAGTAGAATCCGTCTTCTCGTCCTCTCTTAACTGTGGCCTACCAGACATTGGCTGCTGGTCCATTTGACTGTTTTGCAGACGCAGAGCAAGTGATACTTGATTGCCCATTATATCACCTAACATGGAAGCATGGTATGTATTGACAACACCACTGATGCTTCCATCACTAGTCGGTTTAGGACCAAAGCCATGAGTAATAGGAATTTGTTCGCTCTGCAACTTACTTGATCCACAATCAATCCTCTCATGTTCATAAACACCGTCTTGAAAGCTAAATTTGGTTGTGAATGAATTATTTTGTACATTAGCAACCACATCACTTGACTCATCAGATGGGTCGAGATGACTGCAATTAGCAGCTGGAGTAGTAAAGTTTTCCGGAATCTCTTCTCCTGTGTTTTCAGCTATTGACTTCTCTTTGGAGTCTACAAGTAGTCGTTCTGGTGAAGCTCCGGATCCTGCTTCTGCCACACCAAACTCCTCCTTGTACATATCTTCAATCATGGGCTTCCAAAGGCGCACTCGAGCATTTATGAACCAGTTTGCCACCTGACTCGAGCATAGGTTTCATTAGTTAGAAAGCTGACTATCACTTGAGCATTAAGATGTCTACTTTAATTCAGTGCTAAGTTTAATACCGAACTAACAATTAAGGAGCGGTTTGGTAGAGCATATAAGAACAGTACTGGATATGGTGTATTAGTAAAGTTGGGATAAGTAACTCAGATTATTTCTGCTGGGATTAGTTTTAATCCACTATTTGGTTTGATGTAGTAAGGACAGTTCTGTCTTTGACCATGTTTATCCATGTACTAATAACCCTGTTCAGTATGAAGGATGTATAAAAAATGAACTGAAAATCCTACCAAACAAAGGATTTAATATAACATGACTAGTACATAGATTTATTTCTCTAATACATCCTACCAGACGACCCCTAAGAGATACAACTAGAATATTATATGAAAATAAATGGAGATAGGTCGGCCAAGAATTTTTATACAGTATACTGGAACCAATCTTTGTTCCAAAAATCAATAGTAGATTTGTAAATTCCATGCAAAAAAGAGTGTTAAGTTACTATAATGATTCAAAGTGGAACAAAATGGATTAACATACCTGACTTCTCGTTAAACCTGTCTGCCTTGCCAGCATGATTTTCTCAGAATCTTTTGGGTAGCTGAAGAAACACCAAAACTAAAATGAATCAGAATGTATGTTAATAGATTATAGTCAATCGAAAAACAAATAAAAAAGGAGACAGAGAGACATACGGATGGAGGAAATGTTCAAAAAGCCAAGCACGTAGGACTGAGACAGCAGTCTCTGGGAGGCCCCTCTGTGGCCTCCAAGGTTGGCGCATCATACCAAATTGCTGAAGAGACCTTTGCTGCCTCAATTGCTGATCCACGTAACGGAGACGATATAACCTTTCCCCTTGACTATCACCCTGCTCCCCCAAGTTTCGACGAGTAACTTGTATCTGCTTCTTTATTGCATCCCTCAAGCAGCGGAACTGGCGAGATATGGTTTTAAGGGCAAGTGACGTGTATGGTTTAGCTGCACCAAGTCCAGCAACCATCTCAAATGAAGATACCACTATTTGCATCTGCTGGTAATATTCTTTGTATCTCCTATCCACCTACAACAAAATATAATCACAATTGACAAGGTAGCTTTCAGACAACTTTTCTAAGAATGTGCTAAGAATTCATATAACAAGAACTAAAGTAACACAACAAAGGGAAACTTTGAAACAGAACGTGTGTATGATTTCAAGATTGGGATAGAACTATTTCAAGTTCTCAAAATTCATTCTCCCAGCTTTTCAGGTAAAAATACAGAAACAAATCCTCTTAATAAAAGAAATATTAAAAAAAAAAGATGCGCAAAACATGAATGTCACTCAGGGAGGGCACCAGCAAATGTTAAAAAAAGACTTGGAAAGCACAAAAGCGATGGCTTTGGACATTTCCTGTGTTCAATATCTGTGAAAGAACAAAAATTTTCAGAGAAGTCTTTTGTCAATATAAGACAAATTTACAGATGATGCAAATGTTTTATGAATATTTAGGAGTGACGGAAGATTAGAGGAACATCCTAATTGTGCAATTTAACCAAATGTTAAAGTCTATAGGTGGGGAATACAAAGGAAAAAAGAAGGAATGTAGAACCTCAGTAGTCACATAGAAAAGGAATTCATGTCTAGGCTAGACCCCAAGCAAATTCCAAGTTCATTCCCCTAGGCAGTTAGTTTAACCTTTAACACATATCATTTGTCAAAACCAAAATACAAATAAATCATCTTGGACATGGATTCATGTTGGATATGATGCAACAACATGTATCTAAAGACATGACAAGCAAGATATTTATGAAATCCAGCTTTACCTCATCTAACATCGAAAAGAGCTTTGTCATCTTGCTCTCAAGATCATGTCGTTCCGTAGGTGAAAGTTCACCTTTAGTTGAATTATTTTGATCACCAGATATACCAGTAGCTGAACAATTAGATTTAAGATCAGCTTCTTCTGAGCGATCTTGGCCAAGCAAATTGAAGTTACGTAGTTTATCTGATTGTTTTAGAGCTTCTTGAACATTAACTACTTTGTCAAGCAAATCTTGAGTAGCTTTTAGATATTTGGAATTGTAAATGGCTGCTGCAGCTCCTGATCCTACATGCGAATGTGCACCAGAATTCAAATCTCTAAGGGTCATGGAGCTTTGGGGATTATTTGCAGCTCTCGTTCCTCCAGCGAGATCAAATGACAAGTACTCAGAAACTTTAGATTCCTTGTTTTCCGATCCCTGCTCTGAGTTCAAAACATGGGTACCCACCAGAGAAGATAGACTTGAATTCGTATAGTCATCTTGATATGAATACACATGAAGCGAAGGAGGAACTTGCGTACCCAAACTAAGAGATAATCCTTGATTTTGAAGGCTTTGTTCACCATTAGGTACAAGAAGCTGTTTTATTGGAAAAGAATGGGGATCCATCATAACTGAATTCTCCAAAAAGTTTGGTGCAGCATTCACCACTCTACCAATTGGTTGCATACCTCCCGATTCACTGGTTGGTGGAATGAATAACATCTCGTCTTTGCCTCTTATTGTTTGAACTTCACCATAGTTTTGAGCAGGCAACTCCGAGTATGAGACTGAAGCAGAATGCTGGTTTAGATGAACCGGACTATCAGGAAGACCAGTTGACTGATAAGAAGCAAATTTCTGGTCCGGCAAAAAAGACATCGGCAAGACCTCTCTTTGATTGGACAAATTTGAATAGTAAGCAGACATTATATCTATCCCCTATTATTATGTCTCGAGAATCACAGGTTCCTTCTCAAATGACTCAGTTGAACTACAAATCATTAGCAGAATGTTGGATGAAATTCTTCGAGAGCTGTCAATGAAGAAGAAAACAGGATTCAGCCAACATGTTCCTCATAGAAACGTAAGCCAAGTTTCGAAGAGACAGTATCATCAATTGACTATTTTGAACAACTACTTAATATAGAAACAACATCAAAACGTGTTTTACACAAGTGAGGATTTCTCAAATGGTTAAGCATCTCTACCGCTTTGAGTCACGCTGGAGGATAAGTGAGAACACTATCGATCCTCTTGGAGGGTGGGGTGGGGGACAATACAGACAAATAATCATCACAAGAAAGTTTGTTTCTTTTCCATCAGATTATCATAAAAACTAAGAAAATGAATTGATCAAACACTTCTACAGCAACAGTAGCTATAGAAATTCCATCATATTGAAAAACAACAAAATCAAATTCCATCATCATCATCAGGGACTTGAGGCAATAAAATTGAAGCCAACATAATCAAGAAAAGAACTATTACTTAACTGGACAAGTAATAATAAAATATAGAAATGAAAAGGATAGGGCAAAGAATTGAAATTACCTGGAAAGTGAAAGAACAAATCTTTGTGTTTTCAACTGAGGGAGCACACTACACAGAGAAAAAGAGAGGGGCAAAGAGAGTGATTGAAAACAGAACCCCTAATTGGCTCAAAACCAAAGCTTCCCAATATGGAGACAAAAAATGATCTCAAAGATCCTAAGCCCAACAACCCCTCCTTATCATTGAACAATGACACCAACCAAAAAAATATTCAAAAACAAACAACAATCATGAAAAAAACAAGAAAAAGCAAAGAATAATCAACTCAAAACTTCCACTCTTGCAATTACATCAAAACCAAAAAGAACAACAACAACAATAATAATAATATATTCCTTTTCAATAATACCAAACTTTTCTCAAGTGGGGTCTCAAAGTACCAGCTCAAAATTCAAAAACCCCCCAGAAGCTTCTTTTTCTTTTTTAATAATTTTTATATGTGAGGGGTTTCTCCTAAGAACATAAAAATTGGTATTGTGATGGTAGTTGTTTTTATCTTGGTGAGGAGAATATTGGATATTTTTTTGATGGTTAAGGGTCTGAATCAGTAACCACCAGTTGGTAGACCTAAACCAAGAAAATAAAATTTTGATCTTTAGTCTTAAGGGAATTCCTTTAAACTAAACTATAAACTAAGTTTTGTTCTTTGTTCTTAGTAGTTACCAAAGTGTTGTTAAACAGTTTGATGATACAGCTTGCTTGGGTTAGGTAGTTGTTTCCATTTTTAAAAAAATAAATAAATTTGTACATATAATATAATACAATGTATAGGTGTGATACACACCATACACTTTGTATTTCTGTATATCTCAAAATTCCTAAAGGTGGAACCCCCACTCCCCAATAAAATAAAAATAATTTTTTTAAAAAAATGGGTCCCTTAGAACCCACCTGTTGTCCAGTGTTTGGAGGAGAAAGGTCTTCAAGAGAAATATAATGGAAATAATAATTGGTATATTATTTTATCTTATATTTAATTGTACTTTTTATTTTATTTTGGGATATAAATAGGAGGTATAATTTGATATTGGATTCTTGTTATACTTTTATACTACAATCAATGTGGGACAATTCAAGAATTATCAATACCAAGAAAAAAATTTCTCTTACAGTTGAGGCACGTCTTCATCGATATGTCTGCTTCAGTAAGGATATTTTCATAAAAAATTTAAAATTTATTTTTTATTAAACTTTAATTTAAGTAGTTGTTTTATTTTATTAAAAATAATAGGACCATTTAAGTTGTGACCTTTAGTTTTAAACTCATATCCTTTAGACTTTAGTTATAATTTTATTATTTTGAATGTTGATAATATTCGTGTATATTTTGTAACTATTTTGGGTAAAAAATTAAAGATTAATGATGAAAAATATTTTAATTATAGATATCTCAATATACTTTTTCACATTAAATTTACACGAAAAAAAGGAAATGATTTACTACCACCTAAATATATATATATATATATATATATATATATATTATAATATATTTTAGAGTAAAAATTTAAAATTATTAATCAATACCACTTAAAATTATCAATATTAATCATATTATATCAAGTATTTATTTTACACTTAGAAATCGTTTGATAGAGTGTATTAGCAAAAATAATGCATGTATTAACTAGATATATTAATAAATGGAATAATTTAATATCATTTAGTTAATATCATATAAAAAATAAATTTATGAATAAATATTGAGTCATGCATGACACAAAAATTTTGTAACTAGTAAATAAATTAAGTGGTACTTTTTATCTCAATTTATGTTGAATTTCTTTTATATTAATCACACACCATATCTTCATTTTATATACGGTAGAATGAACCAAGAAATTTTTTAAAAATAAATAATCCTTGGACTATTAATTCTTTTATTCCAGTCCTCACATTTTAATCTTCAAACTTTGAAAATAAAAAATCTTGCTATGTGTATTTATTTAACACAAAATTCTTAGATTATGGGGCCCTTATTATCCACCTGTTGGTCAGTGTGTGGAAAAGAGACGTCTGGAAAAAGTGGAAAGGAAGAAAACAATGACAAAAGTCACAAGTCTAAAGAGACGTGCATACAAAGGTATGGCTATAGTTTCTTGATTACTAGGGAAATTAATTTTTTTTTAGTAAATATTTTATTTTTTAAATTAAATTTTAATATAAATATTAAATATTAAGCGGAACGTAAAAAAAAATATTGTAGTTTAATGTTTTATGAAACATGTCGAAATCTTGTAAATTTGGCGGCTATCAAATAAACGGACGATATCTTATGCGCATATTTCGGCAAATACAAAGCTGGTTACGTGTCCTTTACAACTTTTCTATTTAATAATAATAATTTGGAATTTAATGATAAAAACTAGAAAGAATGTTATTCAAACGTTACATTGTTTAAGTAGTATATTTACACATCACACTACTACAATTGCACGTAATTATATACTTTTTAAAATTTAAGCTGTATATATAAATAGATAGATAAATTCGAGAGAAGTTAAGGGTGATCTTTGTGGCAGATAAAATGAGAGAAGTGAGATTACGATGGTTTGAGCATGTGAGAGAAGAAGTGATGATGTTTCTGTAAGGAGGTACGAGAGGTTAGATTTAGAGGTTACGCGGAGAGGTAGAGGTAGATCGAAAAAATATAGGGAAGGTGATTAGTAAGATACGATCTTAGATAGAAAATAATGGAGGTCGCGTATTAGGATAGAAGGTTAGTAGGGGTAGGATGATGTCTTGCCTAGTGATATAGTAAAATAGTAAGATTAGACGTGTCTTTATATGTTGTGTTGTTATTGGCCATCAATTATTTTTCTACTTTTATTGTATTTATGAGTTTTCAATTGCTTTCCTCTATATAGTCATTTTTATATCTAGTATTTTCTGCTTTTGGGATTGTTACATTTGAGTGGAGAGTTTTTTGAAAACAATCTCTCTATCTCTATGAGATAATTGGTAAAATCTATGTACATATTATCCTCTCATACCCAATAAATTATTAATATTATAGTCTATACGTCATCAAAATACATTTAATTATATAGAGACAAGCCGACCAATTTGGAGGTTACCTGGGATCATGTGAAAAAATACTATATCTTTTTTGTGTTTCTTTATTTTAATTTTAAAATGTTAACTTATGGATAATGAGTAAATAAATTTTAAAAAATAGAAACTTTAGGAAAGTGATTGTAACTAAAAGAGTTTCGATTTTTTCCAATATAAAGAACTGTCAATATATAAACCAAGGGAACTAAAAATAAAACTCAAAAAGAAACAAAAAGGTTGACTCTGGACTGCCAAATATTAGGATGTAGTGATAAGTATTCTTTCGTTCTAAATCGTAAATTAAAAATTATCTAATACGAAATTAAAATTGGACCACAAAGTAAATACCGCATGCTAGATGAAAAATAGAAAAGGAAAAAGTGAATATTCTAAAGGCTACAATAATAGCTTAACTTTTAAAAATATTTGCCGACTTATTCCTAAAAGAAAGCTTAATAATAAAGTTCTCAGTAGTCAGCTTTTCCATTCTTATTGTAAAAGAGAGGATTTTATTTTAATAAATAAAAAAACAAAATGTTTGACTTTGGAATAGAGAAAAAAAAATTATAGGAGAAACTTTAATTTAATTTTCTAAAATAAAGAATTTAGTTTTGGGGAAAAGGAAATGTTTGACTTTTGGAATAAACAAACCCCTAAGAAATTTGGTTTTTGCTTAGAAAAATATTAAAATAATATGTTTTAGAATTAATTTAGCAAAATGACTCAAAATGGTTTTTGTTACTTTCATAAAGTCTCTAACACCAAAAGTGAAAAGTGGTATAAAGAAAACTTGTAATTTTTGCCACTTTCTGTTTGGTAAAATGAAATTCAATGCCTTTCACAAAACACTCTTAAAAAATAACAGTAACTACAACAAAAATAGTATGATAATCGAAGTACTAGAGAAGCTAGATAGCAACAAAAATAAATTGAAGGACAACAAAATTAGAGGAGATGAGTTAAAACTGATTGTTCACTAATAATTCAATAACCAAGATGGCACCTGACAAAGACTAACATAAAACTACTCAGGTACATCAAATGAGCGTGATTTTTGTATAAAAACTAATCGAAAAATGTTGACAGATACAAAGTTGCAGCTTCAAAGTACAATAGAGTAACAATGAGAAGAAACAACTAATCAGATGTGATATATGTGACCAAGACTATAGACTGCTTAACAAACAATTCCTTGCTACTATAGGAACATGTTGCTCTCTTACCAAATTTCATGTCATTTTCCTATAACAAAGAGGTTTTTAGCTCCATGGTATCCACATTAGTATAAAATAACCTCTCTAACAAGAATTCAGTCAAACACATACTATAGTGTGCTGCACTCTCTTTGCCTTAACTTGTACTCAGCTATCATAACGGATGTGGAAGATAGCGGAGAACTACTTTCCAAATCAAAGCAGTTGGAGAAAATATCAAACTGATCAACATCAAAGCAACCACAAACATAAGTTGTTACTTAAATTACAATGAAAGCAACAGAGAAATCTTTCCGTTTTCTTAATTTTGGGAGGATGGTGGGGTAGTGGTTGAGAGAGAGAAGGTAACGAATAGATAGACACTCACCAGATATAGTTAGTCTAATCATCCTCTGATTCTAGTTGTCCTCCGAATTTCCTCAATGCAAGAGAATATATTGCTTTCCGTTTCATCAATTTTCCACTTGCTACCAACTTTGACGGCCTGTGATCAAATGATATCATATAGGTAGTGAAGATCAAGATTCAAATAATACAAAGACTAAGTGTTGAAATTAAAAAAAAAACTAACTTCTGTGATGTAAATATCATCTAACCACAACTTGCATCTCAATTACAGAACGTTATTAGGTAAACCCAGCCATGTCCATCAATTTGTTGCTAAATATTGTAAGTTTCGGTATCATTGTCAAGTATATATCTTATATCATTTTAGTTACATCCACTTCATGATATTTAGTTTCCCCTTGCAAAAAGAATATAAAACAATTGTGCAAGGCCGACTGAGCAGCAAAAACTGTTCTTTCTAACTAGACTAAAATCATCAGTAAAATGAGAGATCAGAGAGGTGTTTTGAGACAAATTTTCCATATATAAACAGCAATATCATTTACGTATTTACTTGAAAGGTGTTTCGATTCAATCAAATAAACCATGAAAATGAGTAAAACATAGGATTTACAACAGCTTGATGTGACAAAGCTACTGATCCTTAAGCAAGTGAATTTGCAGACATGGTTCTTTCATGGAATTAACCACCAAATATTGATGGTAAAATGTAACTAAAGTAAAAACCAAAAAAATGGGATGGTAGGTGGAGAGTTACTTATTAAACAAGACCATAAGTTACTGAAAATTCGGTTAGTATAAGAAAGTAGAAACAAGGCTAAGTAGAAACCAAAATCGTGCTTAGAAAAAAAAACAAGTACCAATATTAGGTGACCCATGAGGATTTAATTAATATCTCCAGAAAAGTTGTTTTATAGTAGAAGGATCTTTTCAGTAATATCGAAGGTGCCTCATCAGTAGATTTTGACTCAATACAAGTGCATACTTCATAGGGTACTGAAATTTCACTTGGTATAAAAATATTTATAGAAA